>ML853883.1:12982-23611 GCA_009831015.1 Picea engelmannii
TCCCAGTTGACCAGGTGAAATTTGCGTTGGTTCCCTTTCCCACTGTGCCACAAGAAGTCTCTCAAATATTTGTTAATTTTCCCAGATATCGACTTGGGTGCCATGAGGTAGGATGCTTGGTAGATCGACAGTGATGAAATGACTGCTTTTATCAGAGTTAATTTACCTCCGTGAGTGAACCATTGACCTCCCCATGCAACGATTTTGCCTTTGATTTTTGTTATCACTCCTTCCCACAGGTTGACTTTGTTTATGCCCAGTGTTAATGGCAGCCCAAGGTAATTAATCTTTTCCCAATTTGAATGCCCAATGAAACCCAGGTTGCGTGCTATTGTTTGTGTTTCGTGCTTTGCTGCATTCCCACTGTAGACAACACTTTTCCTTTCACTTATCAGTGCTCCAGACACTTTGCAATATGCTTTAAGAGTATCCTTAAATGCAGAGGCTACTCTGTTAGAAGCTCCTCCAAGCATGAGAGAGTCATCCGCGAACAGAGTGTGATTTAAAGGTTTAAGATCCTTCGTTATTCTCAAACCTGGGGTAGCTCCTGTTATCCTGTCCTGCTCCAGTTTTCTGCTGAGCGTATCCACCATTAAAATGTATAGAAATGGAGAGAGGGGGCAGCCTTGCCTCAACCCCCTCGAGGATTTAAAAAATTCTGCTGGCCTCCCATTTACCAAAGGGGCTATCCATGGGTTGTTGGTGCAGGATTGTATCAAATTTACAAACTCTTGCTCGAATCCGAAGGAAAGAAGCACTTGATATAGGAAGGACAACTTTACTCTATCGAAGGCGTTGGCCATGTCTAACTTAATCAACATGCCTTTTTCTTTTCTGAGGTTGCTGGAGTGCATGGCTTCCTGGACTTGGATTACATTGTCCAGGATGTGTCTCCCTTTTATGAAGCCTCCTTGCGAGTCTGAGATGAGTTTGCCCAATAGAGGCTTTATTCTGTTTGCAAGGAGTTTTGCAATTATCTTGTAAGAGGCGCTACATAGGGAGATTAACCTGAACCTATCAAAGGAGACGAGATTTGTTTCTTTCGGGATTAATGCAAGGAAAGTTGAATTGGTGCTACCACCCAATTTTGCTTTCTGTAGGAATCCTTTTATCATTATGATGAGGTTGGGTTTGATTATATTCCAGCATATCCTGTAAAAATGAATGGTAAACCCATCTGGCCTTGAGGCTTTGTCGGGGTCCATGGACCAGATGATTTTGCTGATTTCTTCTTCATTGGTTGGCTTCAATAGTGCTATGTTGTCTTCTTTTGTGACTAGTGCCGGAATGTTCTTGAGGAATTCTTTATTGCCTTCTTCATTATCATCGTTCTCTTTGCTGTAAAGATGGTGGAAGTGTGAGGCAACAACAACCTTTATTTGGTCTGTTCCTATGCAAAGCTTTCCGTCATTGGTTGTAATCTCAGTGATGTGGTTCCTGGAGAGACAAGCTTTATATTGATGATGGAAGTAAGATGTGTTTCTGTCTCCAGCTTCTAGCCAAAGACTGCGGGACTTTAGTCTCCAATATTCTTCTTCGTTTCTGAAGGAACGATATGTTTTACATTGGGTTGTTTGCTCCTTGTCCAATTCTGTTTTAGTAATATCTATTGTTTCCATTTCACTCTGCAACTTCCCCATCTGCTGCACTGACTCCTTTCTTTGGGTATTGGGATTGCTTACTGGGAGTTTGCTCCATTCCTTGAGGGTCTTTTTTGTTATTTTTAATTTTTGTTCCCATACATAGTTGGGAGAGCCAGTGACTGAGGTGGACCATGCCAGTCAGACCGTCTTTGCAAAACCACTCTTTTCTTTCCACAATGGACTGAATCTGAACGAGATTGGCCCTAGTTTTTTTTCCTCCTCTAGCAATAGCAGGATGGGTTTGTGGTCCGAGGTGAGCTTGGGGAGGATGGCTGAGGAGATAAGCTTCCTTTCCGTCAGCAAAGTGCTTTGGACCAAAAACCTATCCAATTTGGCGGATATGTGATCCTCCCCTGTCCTATTATTGGTCCAGGTGTAAAGCCCTTTGCGTGGTTTAAAATCCATTAGGTCCCAATATTGTATCATGTCTTCTACTACATAAATCATTTGATCCTTGTTGTTCCTTCCTCCCCTCTTTTATTTATCATTCATGACGAGGTTAAGGTCTCCAACAATAATTATATTGTTTGGGGAGTTTAGTTCTAGAAACTCATTTAAAGTTTTCCAACAATCTTTCTTTTCATAATACAATGTCTGTACATATAAATTGAATAATGCGATGGTTAACTTACTTGCTGTGTGCTTCAGCTCTGTGAAACTCCAGTGTTGAGTGTTGTAGGAGTTGACGAGCCTGAACTGTTCTTCCTTCCACAGGGTTGCTATTCCTCCAGAGGAGCCCCTTGCGCTTATTGCTTTTCCTGTATTCTTCTGCCAATTCTTTTTGTTGATCTCTAGAAGGGCTTCCCCTTCGATTTTTGTCTCTTGGAGCATGAGGATGTCTGTTGGTTCCGCTTTCATTAGATCCTTGACCGCTTCAATTTTCGACGAATTCCCCAAACCTCTACAGTTCCAAGAGACGATTCTCATTACTTACTGTTGGGGGTGGTTGGGCCTCCTCCTTTTAGGGGCCTTGTTCTTGTGTTTCTGCCGATTGACATTTCTATGGTAGGTTGACTTCCTTGGGTCTTTTGTCTTTCTGCCCCTTCCTCCCTTGTTTCTCTGCGGGACTTTCTTCCTGCTCTTTTGGCTGGCCTTTCTAGGATCTCATCCTCCGAGGAGCTTGGTGATTCTAATACTTTCTTTCTGGCTATGTCGGCGTATGAGGGAGAGAGGGCTACTTCCAGGGTTCCCACCGTTTGCCCTTGTTCCCTTGTGCCTTTCCCATTTGTGGGGGGGTTTTGATTGTTCACTGTTATCCATATTTGCTTCTGATTCTTCTATGTCCTTGCTGGGCTCTACAGTTTGAGGTCCTGATTTCGGCATGGGATTGGAACTCCCGTCTTTTTTCTCTTGCCCCAATTTCCCGGGGTTGTTGTCCTTTGTTGTTCCTTTGCTTCTAGATTTTGTTGTCCCTGTTTTCTGCACTATGATCCATTGATTTACTTTCGCGTTCTCACTCTCTTCTGCATTCTTTTTTTTACAGTTTCTTGCGAAGTGGCCGTAGCCATGGCAGTGCCGACATTTGAAGGGTAATTGTTCATAATCTAGCTCCTGTATATGCGTCCAATCTACAACAGTTAGTTTGATTTCCTCTGGTAATCCTACTTCCAGATCAACCTCCACACATATCTGTGCGCATGAGTACTGGTCTTTTCTCACTGCTTGGTCAATATACCTTCCGAGCGTATTGCCGATTGCATGCAATGATTTTTTATTCCAACAATGTAAAGGGAGATGAGGTAGACGAACCCAAACTGGAACGGCGGATGGCATATCCTGGGTTGGATCGAAATCCGGGGTCCATTTGTTCAGGTATAACCCTTGTGGCCCCATGAAGTATATGTCATTTCTGAAAATGAGGTTTTTGTCCTCAGAGTTTTCGAACACGAATACAAAATATCCTTTCCCTACAAAGTGACTATTTATTCCTTCTAAGATGAGCGGACTCCAGTTCCTCTGCACCCAAGCTTCGACGGATTTGGGAGAGGGCCAGAGCCCGGTAAATTGCCCGATAAGACCTCTGTCTGCGAGATTGACTGTCAATCTACATGTTTCTTCTATAAGCAGTTCAACGCTTGGAATGCAGTCCAACTTCTTTATGAATTTCTGTTGTGTTGCGGACAATGGTCTTTTGGGAGCTTCGGCAACGAGCTTCCTGAAAGCTTCAAATTCTGGCAAGGGGGGTGGGGGGGGGGGAGCGACGCCCCCACTAGCGTTCATGGTTAAGGAAATCCTGCTCGCTGTGCCGAGAACCTCACGTGCTAGGTCGCTCTCTGCTCCAAAACTCACTCGAGACGAACATCATCTAATTTTTGAAAGTATATAACAAACTTAATTTTTTTGAAAGAATATAAGAAAGTAAAGAATTTTTTGACAGTGCAAGATTAAATTTGGAAATTTAAATGCATTTTCCATATGGACTGGTGAAAGATAAAAATATATGATGACATAAAATTAATAGGAGATAAGAAATATAAAAATTTAAATGCATTTGTGAACATGAGGTATAAGTAAATGACGCTTGCATTGTTGAACGTTATTTATTTTGAAATATATAAAAAAAGAAATTTCTGTAACATATAAAAGAGTAAATGCATTTGCCATATAGACTGTTGAAGAATAAGAATAAAAGTCTAACATATTAAAAAATAAATGCATTTGTTATACAAAGTGCTGAAAGATGAGAATAGAGTCTGTAACAAACAAAAATTTAAATGCATTTTTATTTGAAACCTGTCAAAAAAATAAAAGTTTATTACATACCACCGCAAATTTTGAAATATACAAAAAAATTAAAGTCTGTTACATATAAACCGGAATTTCAATGCGTTTGTCATGTAGACTGGGATTGGGACTCCTGCGGACCATTAAAGAAATATATACAAGAAACAAGATTGTGAAAAGAAGATAGAGCGCAATAGCTGCAAAAGAAAATAAATGGAAAGGTATAAGTGTTTGCTTATACATCTTTATTTAAGAAAGTGGAATAACTGGGTTGAGAAAAAAATAAAATGCGACGAGTAAACTTACAGTGAGGGTACATATGAGGGCTTTTGCTATTTGCTTGTGGCTGTCGTTTCATTGATGTCGACGAGGACTGCGGTTTCAAGGATGTTCTCCACGACTGCTGGAACACTGGTAACTGCCTGTTGTCTTTTGTTGGCGGCCTGTTTCAATTGTATTTCGAGTCATTCTTCAATGTAGCGTCTCATTGGGGCGACGTTGATCTCATTCCGGATTTTGATGTTGAAAATATCGTTTTCTAATTCCTGAAAGTCGATAGAAAGATTAGAGAGAGCCTGATGAATTTCCTCATTCTGTACTGCATATTTGACTAGCCAGTCATGGACGTGAGCTTGATAAAATTGAAGGATGCTGTAAAAATTTTCCAGAGACAAGGTCTTCAATAGAGCAATCTGTTTATCGAACTCTTGTCTGGTTAAGGGCAAGGAGTTTGCGATTAAGAGGGGGTCTTGGAAGTCGTTGGTTTTCCCGGCCAAGTCTATATTTGACAACTTTGTGAATAATTTATCTTTCTTCGATATGGCTTGTTTACATGATTGAACAATGAGACTCAGGTTCTTTACTTTTTCTTTCCAATATGCATTCAATTGTCCGATCTGGTTTTTGGATGGAAGATCTTTTTCTCTTCTTTTTGTTTCTATCATATTGATGATAATCTTTCCAAAAGGGATGATCGTTTTTAAAAAGAATTTTTCTTTATCTTTTAATTCGGCTTGCAAAATCTCGAGCAAGCTATGTGCCCTGGTTCCAAGGGAAACGATGGTTTGTGATCTTTTCTGTTGAAATAATGTAACTGCGAAGAGCATTCTTATTATTGTTGTTATTTTATTATTAGGATTAATCCCCATTGTGGATTAATCATGTCAGTAATTGTATAAGGACCAAATCCCCTTTTGCGGATTGGTTATCGGACAATTATAAAGGGCAGAATAAGAAGTCGGCCCCAACAGTTATTATTGAAGACCCAGAATTAACTAAAGGTGGGTTTACCCACCCAGAGTGAGAGGTCGGCCCTGCCAGTGAAACCCTCTCACACGTGCCAGTCTTGTATAAATAAGAGGCTAGCGCCTCACTTCTAACACACAACTCACTTGCTCATTCTCTTATGAGACAAGTTGCAATTACCAGTTGGAGAGAGAGAGAAGAGTGGCACATCTCTTGGAGAGGAATATCTGTATTGGTTTGAGTTATCTCTTGAATATTGTATAAGTTATTTATTATAAGGAAGTTTTTGTTGGGTTTTCTTCCCCTAGAGGGTTTCCCAGGATAAATGTTGTGTCTCTTATGAATGTGTATTTCTCAGTGATCTTGTTCTTATGATGCTCTTATCTATTGAAATGCAAAGAACTATAATAATGGCATAAACATTAACATGGTATCAGAGCCAACCTGAAGAAAGCACAATTTGCAAGAGGAAAAACGTCACTGCTGCATCACCTGCAAATTAGGGTTTTGAAAAAGTATCTCTTTTCCGCTCCCTAAACATCTAGAAAGTTGCGCCCTCCCCCTAAGATCAATTTGGCACCTAGAGCGCACCTTTTCAGTGGCTGGATCTCCCGGAAAGTGAAACCCTAGTTTCACAAAGTACCAGAAAACAAGAAAACCAGAGTACCAGAAGTACCAGAAAACCAGAAGCACCAGTCCAGAAATCCGCAGATCAAGTTTGAGGGGGTAAAAGTTGGATTTTCGAAATTCCGACTGCACCAACTAACTCGGCTCAGCCCAGCGCATCTATCCCCTGGATCAAAATTTCAAAATTCGAAGTTTGAAAAATTAGGGTTTCCTCATAAAACCCTAAGTTGCAGTTGCAGTCTCAGAACCAGCTGCAGTTGCAGTTGCAGTCGTAGAACCAGTTGCAATCACTCTTGAAGTTTTTGGTAATGATTACCGCTGCTACCAGATGAAGCCACTACCTGCAAATGCTATCTGAGGTATGTACTCACATATGGTTAATGGTTAAAACCTAAAGAGTATTTCCAGGAGAAGAGATCTTTTTCCGTCGATCCAGAAGGATCTCAAGATCCAACACATTCAGAGGAATGATACAACCTAGGTGTGATTATTCTAATATGCATCTATTTGTTATGAAATTATCTTGATCTGTGTTGCATGTTGAAGCTATGATCAAATCATTAGAAGGATTAAAAGTTGATCATAGAGCTTATCCTTTAACCTAACATTTTCTCAAGATAACATATTGTCTTAGTACAACAAACAGGTTGAAGAAAGTACTTGTCACTTGAGTGAAGGAGACCTGGAAGAAAATCAAGCACTCACTCTTGAGGACAAGGCTCCAGGTTTGATTAATCAAGATTCAAAGGTACACATGACAAGCTAATGACTTTAGTTGAGATAGCAATCATCGTAAAGTATTATACTTGATAACATACTTTGTCTGATATGACTAACACCTCCTCTAGGAGAAACCTTGTGTGTTAGTTTCAGATTGCCATGGAAGAATGCTTGGTCACAACACTAAGGCAATGTTGACCTCATTTCGTATTGTATTCCTTACCTTTAATCTTTGCTAAATTATAAGTAATAAGCTCTAAAGGAGCTACTGTGATGATTGTTCATGCTATTGCTTTATATTATCAAGAAGGATATTATTCTTGCTTGTTGACCTTGCTCTAGGTCACATGAGGAAGCTATAGCGAAGGTTGCAGAAGGCAACGTGCTAAAGAAAAAATCATAAATGAAGCAATCATCAGTGGAAAAGAAGAAGGTGGGTCACTCAGAAGCTTCCATGACCCACGCTATTGAAGAATCCATGTGAACTCTAGAAGACTAGCTCACATCAACTACAAGGCGCTACCATACATATGCAAAGTTGTCACAGGTTTACCAGAACTCAAAGGTGACCATGAAGGCGTATGCGATGGATGTGCACAAGGGAAGAACGTCAAGAACCCGTTTCCGAAGAGGGAAAACAAGGCAGAAGGAGTCCTAGAACTCATTCATTCAGATGTATGTGGCCCAATGCCATCATCCTCCAATAATGGGTATGTATACTATGTATCATTCATTAATGATTATTCTCGTAAAAGACCTGGATATATTTGAAGTATTCAACAAGATCAAGGAATTCAAAGCCTTGATAAGAGAACCCTTTTGTAAGGAAGATAAAGATACTCAGGTTAGATAATGGAGGAAAATGTACCTCAAAAGAATTCGTGAATATCTGCAAAGATGTTGGGATCAAGATCTCCAACAAAACGGTGTAGCTGAACGGAAGAACAGAACCATGCTAGAAGCTGTGAAGATCAAGATCTTCCTATGTGCTTATGGGCAGAAGCAATAATGACAACTGTTTATGTGCAAAACCGATTGCCCCATAGTGCACTTGGGCTCAAGACACCAGAAGAGATGTTCACCGGAATGAAGCTAGAGGTAAGCCATCTCAAAATATTTGGCTATCCAGTGTTTATTTGTATACCGAAAGAGAAAAGAAACAAGCTGGAACCCTTCAGGAAAGAAGAGAATATTTGTGGGGTCTCCAAGGCCTTCAGAATCTACATACCAGGTCACCGCCACATTGAGATCAACAGGGACGTGACCATTGATGAAGAAGCATCACTTAAGAAATCAAGAAGATGCCAGCTTGAAGAAGTATATGAAGATGAACCTGTAAATCCTAGGATTGCAGAATCAATGAGGGAGGTTCCCAGAGCTGCAGAACCAGTGAGGGAAGTCGTAACTTCCCCTGATAAGGAACTTCTAAGAAGACCATGATATAGTAGAAGTTCAAGAACCTCCTCAAATGACCTTCTCCCATAAAAGAAAGCCTGCTTAGGCAAGAGAGATTATTCAAGATGGAGAGAAGTATGGTGTTCCAGAAGGAACCTCGAGACAGGTGAAAAGACCAAATCCATTCTCCAGTTACACGGCTTTGATATGTGATCTCCCAGATGAAGAGCCTACCTTCTCTGAAGAAGCCATTCATAGAAAAGAATGGGCAGATTCCATGACAAAGGAATACCAATCAAGTATGGGAAATAGTTCCCAGATCGAAGAATAAGGATGTGGTATCATCAAAATGGCTCTTCAAAATAAAAACATCCTACTGATGGAAGTATTGAGAAATATAAAGCAAGATTTGTCACTCGTGGATTTTCCCAAAAGGAAGGTATTGACTATGAAGAGACATTCGCTCCTGTGGCCAGATACACTTCAATCAGGACCATTATAGCTCTTGCAGCTAAGATGAAGTGGAAGTTGTACCAGATGGATGTGAAGACAGCTTTCCTGAATGGTGTTATCGAAGAGGAAGTGTATATAGAGAAACCCCAAGGATTTGAGGTTGAATACAGGAAGTCTCATGTTTGTCGATTGAAGAAATCCTTATACCGATTGAAGCAAGCTCCCAGAGCTTGGTATGGCCGTATAGATAGTTTCTTGACGAGCTTAGGCTTTACCAAGAGTAAAGCAGACTCAAATATCTACTTCAAAATTATGGATAATGAACCAATAATATTACTACTGTATGTGGATGACTTATTCTTAAATGGAGAAGAAAAGCTCATCGTTGAATGTAAACAGAGACTTGCCGCAGAATTTGAAATGAAAGACCTTGGCCTAATGCATTACTTCTTAGGTCTTGAGGTATGGCAGAGTCCAAAAAGAATCTTTCTTAACTAGGGGAAGTACACGGTCGAAATCTTAAAGAGATCCGACATGCTAGAATGCAAGTCCATGAATACTCCCATGGAAGAAAAGCTGAAGTTGTTGGTCGATACTTCGTCAGATTTGATAGATGCCACACTGTATAGACAGATTATTGGATCGTTGATGTACCTGACGAACACCAGACCAAACATCTGTTTTGCAGTGAATACCTTGAGTCAGTTTCTGGTAGAGCCCAGACGTGTTCATCTAGTGGCTGCAAAACATGTGATAAGGTACCTTAAAGGTACAATGGATTATGGTCTCAACTATGATGGAGATCATGATTTCACATTGAGTGGATATACTGATGCAGATTGGGCAGGAAGCGTTGCTGACAGAAAAAAGCACTTTCGGATGTTGTTTCAGTTTGGGATTAGCCAGGATCTCGTGGCAGAGTAGGAAGCAATCCAACATTGATCTCAGCACAGCGGAAGCAGAGTACATTGCCGCATGTTCTACTAGCTGCGAAGCTATATGGCTTCGAAATTTGTTGATAGACCTATTTGATTTGGAGATGAGAGCAACCGCGATTCTATGTGACAATCAAAGCTGCATTAAAATGACAGAGAATCCTATGTTCCACGACAGGTCGAAGCACATAGATATCCGCTATCATTTCATCTGCGACATGGTACAGAGAGGATCCTTGAAGCTCGAGTACATTAGCATGGATGAACAGGTTGCTGACGTGTTGACTAAGCTTCTATCTCGTGTAAAGTTTGAACACTTTCGAGATAAGCTTGGTATAGTCCGAAAGGACCCTCCCTGAAAGGGGGAGTATGTTTATTCCTTGCTTCTGACCTCACTGTTAGACGTAAAGCATGATGCTGTGTGAACCTTGCTTCTGACCTCGATGTTAGACGTAAAGCAAGATGAGTCATGCTTCTGACCTCGCTGTTAGACGTAAAGCATGACACCGTGTGATCCTTGCTTCTGACCTCGCTGTTAGACGTAAAGCAAGATGAGTCATGCTTCTGACCTCGCTGTTAGACGTAAAGCATGACGTTGTGTGATCCTTGCTTCTGACCTTGCTGTTAGACGTAAAGCATGACGCTGTGTGATCCTTGCTTCTGACCTCGCTGTTAGATGTAAAGCAAGATGAGTCATGCTTCTGACCTCGCTGTTAGATGTAAAGCATGACGCCGTGTGATCCTTGTTGGAAATGTGTAAACAGTTAGCATATGCTTGTCATTGATGGCAAGTACAACAGTGAAGATGACAGGCAAACATAAGACAAAGGAAATTAAGCTCAGGAGGAATAACAGTCTTACATGCACAAGAAGCATAGGAAAGAGAC
>ML853883.1:26592-37908 GCA_009831015.1 Picea engelmannii
TATAGAGAAGTGCGAAGGTGATGGAGACGACGGAGAGCAAGGAAACAATGGCAAACTCTGAAAAGCGGTCGGACGAGATTCAAAAGAGGGTTATGGGAATAGTCAGGACAACCGAGTGTTGCACGATGAAATTTCATGTTTCAGAATTTTTGAGTGCAAAATGTGTAAAACGGAAGAGATCATGATGGGGCAGTTCAGCCACCGGTTTGTATATTTGCGGAATTCTGGCAAAGTGGCTAAGTATGGAATAGGGAAATTGCTAATTGCATGTGTAGCAATAAGATCTTATATATAATTTCCAACTGCTAATTGCAAAGGGGCATGGGCACAGGAAACAACCACTACGAACTAAATATATATTGAACCCGCCAAAGCGACGATTCCCCAAAGAAATTTGAACAAATGGCGAAGTATGGAAAGCAGACAGACGGGCTTTAAAATGGGGTGACAATTGTTCCACTAAATATACGAGGACCCGACGGTTAAATTATATTTCTCGAAAATTTTCAGTGCAAAAATGTGCACCATGGAAAAGGGCATGATAGGTGGACTGTAATACGGAAAAGGGTATGATCTAAGAACAGTTGCAAATTTGTATATCTGTCAATTTTTATATAGCTGAGCTACGAATGATGCTCGGAGGTCATGGAAAAGTAGAAGTGCAATGTTGACTGGATTACCGCGCAAGTCCGCCTGTCAATTTGTACATGGAAGAACTTTGGGTGCCAGTTGTGGGACAGGGAATAATATAGGGTCAATTTAAAGAAAGGGGAAGCGGTCATTGTAAACGCGTGAATCCGTGAAGCTGCGAAGCAATGCATTCTCGGGAAGATAAACGATTAAGTAACCAGGAAGAGAAACTAGAGGGAATAAAAGAGTAGGAAAATAGAAAGGCGGAAGGAAGTTTTCGTAAGCATGAATTGGTTTCAAAGAAGCCCCATTGTTGCAAAACCATGATCTACTAATTGTCAGCAAATGTGTTCTTGAATACTACATTTGATTGCAACGTGCGCGTGCAACTATGTTCTTGATACATTATTCCATCACTGTAACATATCAACTTAGCTACTAAACTTGCTTTTGTACTAATTTCCAGCGAATGCTTTATTGAAGATTAGATTTTATTGGAACGTCTGGGTGTAACTGTGTTCTTGATACATTCTTCCATCAGTGCAACATATTAACTCAAGTATTAAACTTTTTGCATTATGGGTTGTTAGAATTAAAACTTAATAATTGCATGTCTAGAAACAAGAATAACGATTTTGCTGCAACATTGTACATTGGTATTAGTAAACACAAGATTGAAGAAGAACGAGAGAACCGAAGCATGGAAATTAGAACATGCATTAAACCCAGAAAAGAGGCAGCAACGAAGAGTCCAAGGCAAAAAAAATTTAATAGCAAATCCATTTAAAAAAAAAAGAAAAACACCGAGTACTGCACATCTATGCTTAGAAATTGGACCCAGTTCTTCGGGCCAAAACATTGAAGGTATCTGCGACAAACACAGGCACGGGTTCTGCAGTGTGCAAGATCCTTGGAGTTTTCTCCTTGATGAATCATCCTCTGCTGAAATTAATATTTTTCAGAAGCTTTCCCTAAGGAAGAAAACGAAAAACAACTTGCACGTGTAATTCTAGAGGCCCAAATTAGTCCATTCTAGGCAGAAAGAGATGAATAGTAGGAAAATGCATTGCAGCAGCGAGAGTTTTGGATTTGATGCCCGAAAATGTTAAACAATATTTTTTTGGCTTGAAATATATTTCTGGGAGCATCAACATATCATTTCTTTACAGTGAAACTCTTCCACCTAGAACAGACTAATTTGGAACTCTGGAATTCCTACTTTCACAGTGCAAAGTGGTTGTTGCGTTCACCGTCGATTTCTTTTCTGAAACTCCTTTTGGTGTTTTCATGACTGCGATCACGGATCTAGGAAGGTCCGTTCGTTATGGTTGATTTCAATTTCAACCCAGGAGTGGGAATATTCTCTGCATTGCCATAATCCATTGCCGTATCATCGTCCATCAAATCATCTTTTTTCGGCTCAAAATTCATGGCATCAACTTCTGGGACAACCATGGCTGCAACTGGGCAGGTTCTCTGAGCAACCAAGGTTGCCATGAAATTTTTTGGCTTGAAATATATCTCTCGGTGTACCAAGGGACCATCTCCTATTTTGCTCCTGGGCGGAGGAAGATGAATAGTAAGAATATGCCCTGGAATAGTGGAACCTTTGGCCATTATGCCCCAATGTGTTTACTGTGTGTGGAGAGAACTGCTTCCAAAAGTTATTAAGAATTTTCGTTTGCTCGAGACGATGTTTGAAATGAAAATCGGGGTGGCATAATATAACCCTCCGCAAATTATGGTTTAATGCGTATCAATGGAATATCTCCCCGAGCCTTTCGCTGATTAATGACAATTTCTAGAGTTCCTGCGGAATGCCCTGTGACCATCACAGTTCACTAATTGCAAAATTATAAAAAAAGTGTGAAGGTGGTGGTGACAACGAAAAGAGATTTAAGAATCACAAATTTGTTAAAAGCACCCACCCATCGGCGCACAAAAAAAAAAGATTGCATCACCTTTGAACTGAATACTTGGAAAGGATAACATGCTTGTGCGGAAATCTTAGTTTAATTCGTACTAATGACAAATCTTCTCCGGATTTCCGGACATTAATGACAATTTTAACGGTTGTTGCAGGATGGATACTAGCATTAAAGCTTAATTATTGCATATATGGAAACAAGTACGAAGGCAACGACGATGGCGAAAACGATTCCAAGAAATACCAAAGTATGGAAAGCGGTCGGGCGGGTTACAAAAGAAAAAGGGCAGAACATATACCCAGGAGACGTGAAGGGCCGATGGTTCTTGGCCTAGCGGGCGAGTTCTCGGCGTGGCTGGCTGAAAATTGAGCCTCTATTGTTCTGTGTCCTACAAATAGCACCTACACTTCCGCAATATACAAATTGACAGGCGAACTTGCAGGTTGGTTTGTTCAACATTGCATTTTTTTTTGTCCTTAAGAGATTCCGTATTAATTCCATATTTAGCCACTTTTTTGGATCGAGGGTTGTCAGGATGGCGGTCCGCAATATACAAATTGACAAGCGGACTTGCGGGTTGGTTGGTTCAACATTGCACTTTTTTTGTCCTTAAGCGATTCCGTATTAATTCCATATTTAGGCACTTTTTTGGATTGGGGGTTGTCGGGTTGGCGGGCAAAAAATTGGGCATCTATTGTTCTATGCTCTACAAATAGCACTGACAATTCCGCGATATACAAATTCAGAAGATGACCTACGGTAAATTATTACTGTTAAATATTTATATTGCATAATTTAATTAGACGAGAAAGTTTGTACAATGTGATCGACCGAGTGATATAATAGTATTTTGACAAATGAGCAATACATAGTAAACATGTACTTTTATAAAGTATGGACATGATATTTTATAGAACATATGCGAATCCCTCATTCCATATTTGGGCACTTCTTTTTTCGCGCGTTCGCGGCCTGGTGGGCTGAAAATTGAGTATCTATTATTCTGTGTTCTACAAATAGCACCTACAGTTCTGCGATATACAAATTGAAAGCGGGACTTGCGGAGATGAGTCTCTATATAAACTATAGACATGAGATTTTATAGAGCATATGCAGATCCTTCATTCCATACTTAGGCACTTTTTTGATTGCGGGTTCGCGGCCTGGCGGGATGAAAAAAGAGTCTCTATTGTTCCATGTCCTACAAATAGCACCCATATTTCTGCGATATACAAATTGGCAGGAGGAACTACGGGCTGCTTCGCTGAACATTGCATTTGTATTGTTCTAGAACATATGTGGATCCCTCATTCCATACTTGGGCACTTTTTTGATCGTGGGTTCGCGACCTGGGGGGCTGAAAATTAAGTATCTATTGTTTTGTGTCCTACAAATAGAACCTACACTTCCGCGATATACAAATTGACACGCAGACTTATGGACATAGTCTCTATATAAAGTATGGAATGAGACTTTATACGACATATGCAGATCCCTTGTTCCATACTTAGGCAGTTTTTGGATCGTGGGTTCACGGCCTACCGGGCCGAAAATAGAGTCTCTATTGTTCCGTCTCCTACAAATAGCACCCACACTTCCAAGAAATACAAATTGATAGGTGGACTCGGGCTGGTTGGCTGAACATTGCACTTTAATGTCCCGTAGCGATCCCGTATGAATTTCATAGTTAGCAATTTTTTTTTATCAGGGTTTTTGGGGCTGGCGGGCTGAAAATTGGGGCTCTATTGTTCTGCGCTGTACAACTACATTGTTCTGCGCTGTACAACTACATTGTTCTAGAAGATATGCGAATCTCTCATTCCATACTTGGGCACTTTTTGGATCGGGGGTTTTGGGGCTGGCGGACTGAAAATTGGGGCTCTATTGTTCAACGCTGTACAACTACATTGTTCTAGAAGATATGTGAATCCCTCATTCCATACTTGGGCACTTTTTGGATCGCGAGTTCACGACTCGGCAGGCTGAAAATTAAGTATCTATTGTTCCGTGTCCTACAAAGAGCACCTAGACTTCCTCGATATACAAATTGATACGCAGAATTATGGACATAGTCTCTATACAAAGTATGGAATGTGATTTTATACAGCATATGCGGATCTTTCATTCCATACTTAGGCAGTTTTTGGATCGCGGACTTGTGGACATAGTGTCTATATAAAGTATGGGATGAGATTTTATACAGCATGCGGATCCCTCATTCCATACTTAGGCAGTTTTTGGATAGCGGGTTCGCGGCCTGGCGGGCCGAAAATAGAGTATATTGTTCCCTCTCCTACAAATAGCATCCAGACTTCTGCGATATACAAATTGACAGGTGGACTCGGGCTGCTTGGCTGAACATTGCACTTTTATTATCCCGTAGCAATCCCATATGAATTTCATATTTACCAATATTTTTTTATCGGGGGATCTGGGGCTGGTGGGATGAAAATTAGGGCTCTATTGTTCGGCGTTGTATAAACACATCATTCTAGAACATATGCGGATCCCTTATTCCATACTTGGGTATTTTTTCGATCGCGGGTTCGCAACTTGGCGGGCTGAAAATTAAGTATCTATTGCTCTATGTCCTACAAATAGCACCTAGACTTCCGAGATATACAAATTGACACACGGACTTGTGGACATAGTCTCTATATAAAGTATGGAATGAGATTTTATACAGCATATGCGAATCTTTCATTCAATACTTAGGCAGTTTTTGGATCGCAGGTTCGCGACCTGGCGGGCCAAAAATAGAGTCTCTATTGTTCCCTCTCCTACAAATAACACCTAGACTTCCGTGATATACAAATTGACACGCTGACTTGTGGACATAGTCTATATAAAGTATGGAATGAGATTTTATATAGCATATGTGGATCCCTCATTACATACTTAGGCCTTTTTTGGATCGCGGGTTCGAGGTCCAGCGGGCCGAAAATAGGATCTCTATTGTTCCCTCTTCTACAAATAGCATCCAAACTTCCGCAATATACAAATTGACAGGTGGACTCGGGTTGGTTGGCTGAACATTGCACTTTTATTGTCCCATAGCAATCCTGTATGAATTTCGTATTTAGCGATTTCTTTTGATCGGGGGCTCTACGGTTGGCGGACTGAAAATTGGGGCTCTATTGTTCGGCGCTGTACAAACACATTGTTCTAGAACATATGCGGATCCCTCATTCCATACTTGGGAGCTTTTTTTATGGAGGGTTCGTGACCTGGAAAGCTGAAAATTAAGTATCTATTGTTCTGTGTCCTACAAACAACACCTAGACTTCTGCGATATACAAATTGATACGTGGACTTGTGGACATAGTCTCTATATAAAGTATGGAATCATATTTTATATAACATATGAGGATGCCTGATTCCATACTTGGGCAGTGTTTGGATCGTGGGTTGGCGTCCTGGCGGGCTGAAAATAGAGTCTCTATTGTTCTGTCTCCTACAAATAGCACCCAGACTTCCGCGATATACAAATTGACAGGTGGATTCGGGCTGGTTGCCTGAACATTGCACTTTTATTGTCCTGTAGCGATCCCGTATGAATTTCATATTTAGTGAATTTTTTTGATCGGGTCTCTGGGGCTCGCAGGCTGAAAATTGGGCCTCTATTGTTCCACGCTATATAAACACCACCCACAACTCCGCGATATACAATTTGACAAATGGACCTGTGGGCTGCCTGGCTCAACATTGCAGTTTCATTGTTCCTTGTCCTCCGAATAGCACTCGGAGTTCCGTGATATACAGATTGACAAATGGACTTGAGGGCTGGCAGGTTCAACTTTGCCATTGTTTACAGATGCTAATCCCTATCAACTATCTAACATATCTAAAAACATTATTTTCAATACTAAATTATTAATAATAATTTTTGATATTGCAGAATTTAATTAGACGAGAAAGTTTGTACAATCTAGTCAGGTGATTGATATAAAAAATTTCCGACAAACCAGCAATACATAGTAAACATGTACTTTTAGAAAGTATGGACAAGATAGTTTATAGAGCATATGCGGATCCCTCGTTCCATACTTGGGGCACTTTTTGGATCACAGGTTCTTGGCCTGGCGGGCTGAAATTTGAGCCTCTTTTGTTCCGTGTCCTGCAAATATCACCCAGACTTCCGCGATATACAAATTGACAGGTGGACTTGCAGACTCCACATTTGGCGAGTTCAATATTGGAATTGTTTAGCGATGCTCATCCTATCTAACTTTATTTAAAAACATGATTTTCAAATACAAAAATATTAATATTAACTATTGTTATTGTACAAGTGAATTACATTAAATTATTAAAGGATGTTAAATCACTTATTTTTTAAAAAATGAAGGAAAAAAAAAGGATTTTTTTTTTAAGATTCTATCACCGTAAGCATAAGAAGAACCAATTTGAATTTTAAGGCCCTCTTGTTCATATGATAGCACAATTTCACTCCACACAGTATATATTCATTGATTTCAAATTATTCCAAGATATTAATTTTACCAAGTTCATCGAATAAACAAAAATGCAAAAACAACGACCAATTTGAATTTTAACAGCCTCTTGTTCGTATGATAGGACCATTGCACTTCGCACAATATATATTCATTGATTTCAAATTATTTCAGAACAATAATTTGATCAAATTCATCGATCAAGGAAATCTGCTAAATCAAGTAACATAGTACATTTATGTCACAACGACATAGGAATTATCAGGTGGATCTGCATGTCAGCTGGCTAAAAAGAATCAATTATATTGTTCTGTGTCCTTCAAAGAACAGCTGGAGTTCCACGGTATACAAATTGACAGACAAAGCAGATAACCAAGAACCAACCATACTTTAAACATCCCACAAGCAAGTTCCCAGAAGGTTCCATAGAGAAGAACCCATCGACCTTTGCACCAAACAATTTGATATACAAAGAAAAGACGTCGCCGCATTCATTTTCTCTTGAAACAAATTTTCATCTGGATGTTGAACAAATATTAGAGAGAGACATGAGGTATTTTTCATTTCCTCCCAAAGTTTGATATAATTTTGTTTTCCCCCTTCTTCAGCTGATATGAAAAATTGCATTGTCCTCATTTAAGGTGAATTTGCTCTGTATTCGAAGCTGCCTCAACATGTAGACATTGCTTGCCTTTTTCTGTAGATATGTTTCATATGACAACTCTGGCAAGTCAGGAAGCACATTTTGTAACAGAGGTTTCCTAACCATACACTACACGGTTGTGTTGCCCACGGTTCAGATAACACCATTGATGCAATGTCCATAAATATATGGACATTTTTCACCGCATCACAGACAATCAATCGTATCATCACTTATCAAAGCGGAGACAGAAGTAGGAGAATGACATTTTGCACATACAGGCTCAAAGGGGGTCGAGTACACATTGGCTGCAACTAAAAGACCTTCAACCTGGTAACACGAGCAAAGGGATTAATACATTGAACAATATAATACACAACTGCACCCCCCCTGGTCCCTTTTAAAAAAAATAAAAAATTAAACAGGTGCAGAAATTTGTTGAAGGTTATTTCTATAAGCAAAGTGAGGATGATTTTGTGAATGTATATGCACAACAATTGTGGAGCTAGCTAGTTTCTCCAGATCCTTTACTATATCTACTCACAACTTTGTTACAAACGTTGCCTGGGTTGTTCGAAAGATCCTTTCTCTAGCATCCTTCTTCTTTGTTATATTTTTGAACAGCATAAGTGGAATCTTCCCTCTATGCAATTGTTGTTCCATTGACGAAAACAAATCTGAATACGTATCGAACAATTGTAGCTGCAACATGGAACAGTGCAAGATTTGTGTAACTTATCCGGCATACATGCAGACGCCAAAGCAAAGAAAAAACTGAATATGAAAAGAGGTACCATTGCCTTGTCCCTGTCCGAATTTCCATCCTTTATATGGAGAATGTGTTGCGACCCAAATTTTCTCGCCAATGTCACAGTAGCCCCAATCGTTCCGATTGGGTAAACATCAGTGCTCTATGCAAGCTGGTTGATAGTCGAGTCTGGGAGGAAGTGATATTCTGAACAAATAGCAGGATTTTTTTCTACAATGCTTGTTTCGTTGAGTGAAATAATTCAATCGCAATCACCACAGTCATATACTGTTTTGGGCAATATATTAAAATTTGTAATGGATATCCCATTACGCGGAAATATCTTTTCTTCATGTTTCTGGACAAGTTGTGGATGAATAGTCAGTGTCACTGTCATCATGGCATCCTTGTCAGTCATATCAACACACATAATGGATCTACTTTTGTTTGCCTTGTCCAAGTAGGTGGTATAGACAACCATGATGTCCCCGACAAACACCTGTCCAGTTTGGCAGTTGTTCAAGCCCTCTATTGACAGTACTTTGGATGTCACAACTCTAGACCCGATGACATTTTTTGAACAGGAAAACTAAAATGAATGGTAGTGTGCTAGAAGTACACGCATAGTTTTGATGAACTATGGAGCCACAGTTTTGCAACCACACCTCTTAGTCTGCGGAACATGCAACACGTTCAGTGTCTCGCTTGTACTTGTTGATACTTCTTGCGAGCTGCAAACCATGTATTGCAGATGGCATCAGCATATCCGCCATGCCATAGATCAATATATAGCCCAAGAAATTTGTTTAGTAAACATAGTAAGAGCAGAGCATATGCATCTTTGATCTAGGTGGATATCGGTGGCCACCCACCTCTTCTGACTGGCTCAAAACAATTTTCTGACAATTTTGGCAATTTACTATTTTTAGTAGGTTTTAACTTCCGGGGCCATTTTGAGGGCCTAAATGAAGGTTTTTCGAGATCGAGGTTCTCAATGATAGTTGAAGGCATGATTGAGCCCCCAAAATGAATCTCCTTGATGATACCTTTTCAACGAGCTATCATACGCCTAAAACGAAGATCGTATGCAAAATTTACGACCCCGAGAAGTTGATGTACTAACTTACCCAAACGGGGCCCACATGACTTTTGGCGCTTCATATCCTAGGGTTAGGTTTTTGGATCTCTAGGGTTTTTTGCATTCCTGTTTGTTGTAAAAACGTCTTCAGAGCCTCATTGTAATAATCTTCTTGTGAATGAGCGCAACCGTCACATCTCTTCTCAGAGATAAGCCGCCACCATTCTAGCGAGTCTTTCACTCTGTATTTTTACAGTCTCTATACATTTCTTTGATTAATAGAAATCATGTATTACTATATATCTGTGTTTATGGTTGCATCTCTGATACATTTCTGTTATATTATTGAATATATGCGATATCTCTGTGCATTTCTTTATTATATCTCTTTTCTCATTTCATGCCGAAAATAATCTAGATCAATCTTTACCTTTGACCTTGTTGGTCTACCGATGTTTGGGATGACTGACTGCCCATGGCCATGTCACTAGTCCAACCTTTTTTGATACAAGAATGTGTAGATGAACATCAGGACTAAACAAATATATGCATTGTATATTGTCCATCAGAAGGACCAAATAATCGTAAAATTGTCTGCATCTTAATTTTTTAACTAGAGATATGTTTAACAATAAACAGGGCGTGACTGCGGGCTACCATGTCCAATCTGTATATCGTGGACCCCCGGAACCCAAGGGAGAAATCTTCAACCTGCCAACCTGACACCCGCAATCGAGAAAGTTGGTAACTATGGAATAAGGTAGAAGCATGACCACATATGTCAATCCGTTAGTCCGCCAACCGGCGCATGAAGGAATTTTTGGAAACCACACTAAGCAGATGAATTAGAAAACAAAAGGGATAATAGAAAATGGAGAAACTAGAAACAAGGAGCGCAGAAAGGCCCATTACTGCGAAGTCATCATTTTCAAGTCTAATACTATATGCTCCTACCTGATTTGTATATTTAATTTACTGACACACTTGGTATACCTTTTAGAAGATTGTACCACAGAACTCTCTGCTCCTGCACAGAAGAATTCATCTCCATGTCCAAGCAACCTGTTTTTTCCAAGGCAACAACACCGAAGATGCAATTGACATGAAGGCAATTTAGTATGAAAACAAACACCTAAAAGAAAAATAAACATGTCTATTTACCTGCCAAAGAGTCCTTCGTCCTGTCCAACCATTCTATTTGTTTAAATGCAGCAATGCAACACAAACACAACGGACATGAACTAGCTTAGTATGTAGGAACGTATGTAACCAAGATAACTTACCATGTAGGAAGGCACGCAACTAGCTTAACACATATACATACCATAAATGAAATACAAAACAACGCAATATGAAACAACAGTACAAGCATGCACCTTTCTATATCCTCTTCAATCGATGCACTCAACACTCCCTCCTTTTCTCCAGCTACTCTGCTTGTTTCAATGTGGGAACCCACAAAATTTAATGAACATCAATGGAAGTTGGTATTCACCGGAGAACAAACAATATGTACATATAGAAAAACTGACTAAACGAAGAGTCTACAAAGGCAGAAACATGAACCTTTGCGCTTCTCTATCCATGGTTGTAAACGTGTAGATTTTTTTTCCCTGGCCAAAATATATTACAAGGCACAAAATATCACGCAATTGCATGGCCGTTGCTAAACGATTTCTGGTTTTCCCTGGCAATTTATCCAGACATGCCCTTTAACCATGCTCTTTATCCTCTACACAGACTGTTGTGCCCACGATACAAGTTCTCAGTTTTCCATGGAAAACTACCCAGACATGCTTCCAGACATGAAAATATAATCTTGCAGAATCTTTGTT
>ML853884.1:15485-37264 GCA_009831015.1 Picea engelmannii
TCAATCTTTGAGAAAATAGACACACCTCCCAACTGATCGAATAGATCATCGATCCTGGGCAAGGGGTACTTGTTCTTTATGGTTACTTTATTGAGTTGTCTATAATCTATACACAGTCTAAGGGTGCCATCCTTCTTTTTCACAAACGGGACTAGTGCTCCCCATGGGGACACGCTGGGTCGAATATAACCCTTATCCATCATTTCTTTCAATTGCAATTTGAGTTCAACTAGCTCATGTGTGCTCATCCGGTAGGGTGTCCTAGACACCAGCACCGCTCCTGGTGCGAGCTCTATCGAGAAGTCAATGTCTCTTCTCAGAGGTAGACCCGGTACCTCTTCTGGAAACACATCTCTGTATTCTCTCAGGATAGGGTGATCATCAGGGCTCGGTTTAGCACCTTCGATTGTTTTCAACACCTGTATTGCATATAGGGGACATCCCTTTCGGCAATACTTTCTTATTTGCAAGGCTAATATTTGCCTCACCGAGACCGGTTTTCGGATCCCTTGGAGGGTTATCCTTTTTCCTTCTTTGCTCACACATTCTAAGGTTTTATGGTATCAGTCCAGCCTGGCTTTATGGGCGGCCAGCCAGTCCATACCAATCAACAGATCGTATGAACCTAGGGGTAATATGTTAAGGGTTGCTTGGGTGGGGAATTCATCCAACATTAACTAGCAGGCTGGTATGACCTCTGCTACCCTTCTTTTGGTGCCAGTGGCTAACTGTACCAACCATGGCTTGGTTTGTTTTTATGGTTGTAGCTTACACTTATCCACAGCCTTAGGGGCTATATAACTCAAATTTGAACGCAGGTCAATCAAAACAGACACTAGATGGTTGAAAATCATACCTTCTAATTCCACCACTGAAGCTTGGTGGTCAGCTTGGTTATTATCCAATGCTGCATAAATCTGTGGCACACTCCTTGCCACATCATTGACTGTGGTAGCTTCCTGAATGTTATAGACCTTCCGACTATTCTGATGTCGGTGTGGACAGTCTCTCAGGAGATGCTCTTCTCCGCAACCCCAGCATTTCAGAGGTTCTTTCTTTGGGTTATTAGTCTTCACTGGTATAGGTCCAGAAGTTTTACTTCCGTCCACCGAGGAAAAGTTCTGTTGGAGTACACTCCAGGCTGGAAAGTTCATTCGGGGATTCTTCTTGTAGTTTTTAAATCCTGAGGATTTGATCCCCTTTTTCTAAAATCTCGAACCACTCTTCTGTTTCCAGTCTCCACGAGACTCTGCCCGATGTCCATATTGTTCATGACAATATGTTGCTTTTCGAATAGTGTCTTCTAAGGTCTTTGGCTCGTCGAATTCGATTTGGTTCCTGTATTCCTTGGGTAGCCCACTGATGAAGCGGTGCGCCTTTGCCTTCTCTGCTTTGATGTAGGGTACATATCTCAATAAGTCAAGGAATTTGTTGACATATTCTTCTATAGTGAGTTGCCCCAGTTTGAGTTCATAAAACTCTTTAGCCTTCTCGTCGAAATATCTTTCCGACAAATGCTTCTTCTGGAAGTACTTTTCAAACTGTTTCCAAGACAGGTCCTCCTCGTGAACCCCTTTCATATTCTTAAGATCTTCCCACCAGATGGAAGCTTTTCCGTTCAGATTGAAAGTGGCCACTCGGGCCTTCAGATTATCTGAAAAGTCATGGACTCTAAAATATTTCTTCAGTCCAAGTAGTCAGGCCTCGGCTTCCTCTCCCTTCTTTATCTCACCATCGAAGGAGGGAGGTTTGGCCTTTCTGAATTCCTCAAATTTATGACCCTTGGAAGTCTTTTGTTTCTTCTGTTTTCTTCGAGAATAGGAACTGGTCCTGCTGCTGGAAGAGCCTTTTGAATCACCAGCTTCCTTCTCTGTGGAATCGTCTGGCACTGGTCCTTTACCTCTGGGGTGGACCTTTCTTGAGGTGCTCCTCTAAGTATGGCCACTGATACGACCATGTTTCTGCATCTCGGGTTCATGCTGCATTTGTCGCTGTAGGTCGGATAAGCTCTGCAGTAAAACTGCATTAATTTCGGTTTGCTTTTCTTGTTCTTTCACCATCCTTTCATTGTCGGCCTTGTAGCTTTGCAATTCAACCATGAGATTCCTCACAGTCTCGGCTAGATCTGGAGGGGTTCCTATTTCTCTTCTTTCGTCAGACTCTTCGTCTCTATTGTGGGAGCCTTCTCCCATCTCTTGGGGAGTCACCATCCTCTGCGTCTGTAAATTCCCGCGGTTGATCGTCCGCTTGGGTGAAAAGACAAACATTGGTTATTAGTCAAGAGTTAAATACATTTTATAACATGTGCATAAATTTATGACTCTTTCTCATGCATACACAGTCGGGTTCTTGTTTCCAAGTTTTAATCCTAGACAAGAGTCAAGTTAGGGGGTTACTCCTCATAGGAGTGCTTCGAATGGAGCTTATGCGCAACTCGTTCATGAGCCCAATCAGGCTGAGTGTTGTAACCATGCTCTGATACCACTTTGTCACATACCCACTACCTCAATCGAAGTTTTTCGTTGATTTCTGCTAAATCAGAGCCCCGGAATTACCTACGGAGGCCTAGCACAAGCTAGCTCTTTCTCCCTCCTTGTTCCCATGTGGTCGCGGGTCATGGTCATAGTTCAAATAATCGTGGTGCCTCTTTGTATTTTGCGCCTCGGCGCTACAGGGGTGTTGAATCATTCGACTCTGCAACCGTCGAACCCCGACAGGGATAGCGTCCGGCCAATAGGGACGAATCCCAACAGGGCTAGAGAATAGCCAATGAAAACAGGCCCCGTCACACGGTTAAGTGGAGTACAGGTGGCAGAGGGGGAATGTGACACGGTAGTCAACAGGACAGGAGGGGACCACATTTCACACGCCACACTATTCCGGACCCCCCCCCCCATTAAAGGCAGAATGGCAAGGGGGGTCCGAAATTCACCTAAGCACCGTTGATCAAGGTGAATTAATCTCAACCGTTCGAGAGTTGCACATCCGATTCCGGACCCCCCCCCACCACTAAAGGTAGAACAGCAAGGGGGCTCCGGAATGAAACCTCAGCCGTAGATCTGGGCGGGTGGACTCTGGCCATCCAGATCTGCTCGTTGTTTATCTTAATGCGCATTCACGCCCCAGCTTAAAGCTGGCATCTCTTCCTCACATCGGATGGTTGTCACAGACTCTGAGATTCCCCGAAGGAATCTCGTCCGTTCATCGGGACTTAGCCACATGCTAACGTCTCGACATTATGGGTCGGGATTTATCAAGGCGAGAGCCCAAGTTCTTGTCAACGAAACTCCTGAATCCCCGATCCCCGATTTCCCGAAATGGGTAATCTCATGACACGTGGCCTTCTCAAATTGGACAATCCACGACTGCTCCGGGGTTTCCACCATGGAAAGTCTCGATCCCTTGTCACATGGATTCCCGATCTCGCGATTCCTGATTTCCCGAAATGGGTAATCTCATGACACGTGGCCTCCGTCATTCGGACGATTCAGATCTATTCCGAGGTTTTCACCATGGAAAATCCCGAACTCTCGTCGTCAGGACTTCCGAGTTCGCAATTCCCAATTCCCCGAAATGGGTAATCTCACGACACGTGGCCTCCGTCATTTGGACGATTCATATCTATCCCGGGGCTTTCGCCCCTATACACTGGGGTCTTAACCCTCGGGTAACTCCTGACAAATCCAACGGCTGTCAGGTTTTCCAGCCGAGATCTGACAACTCAGTTTGGTTCCTACCTGTGCATTCTTCCACGATTCCCTGGACGTGAAAAACAAATCAACGGTCCAGATACTCCCATGGACCTTGGAGATCTACGATCCCGAATTCTTCGCTACCCACGAAGACACAGAAAACAAAGGGGTAAGGCATTTAACACCCTACTCACTCCTACCAATCTAACAGTCATGCGTGACCACAGGTTTCCCGATGGAATCTCGTCCGTCGATTAATACCTATCAGGGTTAAGGCACTTAACACTCCATCTTCTTCTTCCGATCTGACAGTCATGAGTGACCACAGATCTCCCGACGGAATCTCATCCGTCGATTCGATACTTCATCCTTATACTGCCATCTCGGGTTTTCAAGAGGATCGTTCCTCCTTGTGCAGGTTTACTAAGGCCTTACGCCTTCACATTCGCTTTCCCGGTTCTTGATGGGCTTTTCAAGGAGGGTATCTCTATGGGGAGGTTTACCCAGGGTGCTATATGAGGCATATAAGGGTACCTTTCTCCCATGAATCAGACATGCAATCTGAATTAGGTTGGTAAGCATATAAATAGAGATTCATGAGGACATAAGCCATACGTAGTCTTTCCATACAAATATACAACTACTAGTATTGATCAAAACACCATATAGACATTCTTACAATGAAATCATTCACAGTTTTCACAGCTTATGGGCATAATTATCAGAATAAACATATATATTTCAAGATGCTAGAGGTAAAACACTTATCAGAAATAACACCAGGGGTTAAGCAACTACTGAGAGGGGTGCTCATTTCCACCCAACCGTAGGCTCAGCGACTCCCAACGGATTTACCACTACCCACCCCCGAGCTGAGACCACGATGCTATGAGACTGCGTCTCGGTCTGCCAGTGACCAGGAGCCAAGGTTACTCTCCTTCCTCTCTACTATCACTCACTCTGCATATTGCCATAGTTCTCTTCCTCCCCTCGCGTCTGCCCCCAATCGCTTCTACCCCACGCCTTATCCTCTTGCAAGGTTGCGTGTGGCGCGATTTCCCTCACACTGGTCAGTCATGATGGCTCTACGGATGGGCGGTTCACCTCCCCATTCCTCATTAATTCCTGAGGAGCCATCAACCTACCAGCCTGCGAGACATTTAATTCGAGGCCAGCGAGCCGCTTTTGGTTCTCCGAGCCAGTGAAGTCCAAATACGGTATTAATTCTTGGTGCAAGTTAACGCCACCTTTCCAGGTGCCTTCCACCGTCGTCGTGGTCTCTTTTTCTGCACATCCCCTCTCAGCAGTCCTGCAATATAAATTCCTAATGTTATTCACATTCATTGACCTTTTCCATAAGGTCCATTCACATCACATATTCACATTCATGAGTTTGCCACGGTTCTGGCCAGTCCAGTTATTTTTACAAACTGGGGGTAACAGGGTGTTACAGAAGGGTGCTCAGGTACATTTCTGTGTTGATAGTGGAAGCCAAAAGAATCTCATCTCAATAGAGGTCGTGAAGCAGTTGGAGTTGTCGACGACACCACATCTGCATCCGTACAATATCGGGTGTCTTAGACAAGGACAAGATCTTTGCATCAACCAATAGTGCTACCTGCCCTATGATATGAAGTCCTTCAAGGATGAGGTATTGTGTGATGTTTCCCACTTGAAGTTTTTTATATTAATTTAGGCTAGACATATATGTGGAAAAACCTTGTTGTATATGAATCTAGGCCTCGTAGTGTCATTGTTACTATGGGCAGACAATTGTACATGATCCCAGAGGTAGCTCCACCTACCACAATTTCTCTGGTCCCAACTAAACAATGCAGGAAGGTCATCTCCCAGACTAGAAAATTTTTCCTCTTCATGATTCTCTCTTAGAATGAATGGAAGGTTGTGGCCACATCCATGGCCTCTGCACAGGGCTCCTCCACACAGCAAAAGCAAGTGGATGAAGTTTTGTAAGAATATCAGGAAATCTTCACCTCACCTACCGGGGTGCCTCTACATTGTCAGGTCAAGCATTCAATTGAGCTAACTCTTGGAATGCCTCTAGCTAATCCGTTAGTGTATCAACGCTCTCTCGTGGAAAATGAGGAAATCAAGCGCCATATACAAGAGTTGCTCCAAAAAGGGCATATTCTACCAAGCTCCTCACCCTATGGAAGCCCAATCGTGCTTGTACAGAACAAAGACGGGACATAGTGACTTTGTATTGATTACAACGCCCTGAACAAAATCATAGCCAGGAACCAGTACCTAATTCCTTGAATTGATGACCTTCTCTATTAGCTCAAGGGGGTCAAGTTCTTTAGTAATATTAATTTGAAGTTCGACTACCACCAAGTCTCCATAGAACAAATTGATGTATGGAAAACAACTTTCAAGTCTAAGGAAGGTCTTTTCGAGTGGATGGTCATGCATATTGGCTCGATGAATTCCCCAACCACCTTCATGAGGTTGATGGATGACATCTTGCAGACCTTCACCAATTCCTTTGTGGTTGTATATTTGGATAACATCCTCGTCTTCAACAAGAGTTGGATAGAACAATTGCAACACATTCAACATGTCCTCCACACTATGTGGCAACACGAGTAATAAGATAACTTAGAGAAATGCTCCTTCGACGTGAACAAGGTCCAATACCTCAGATACTGTTAGAATAATAGGTGTGCTCGTTTCATCGTAGACAATATAACAATATTGTCACCCAACCATAGGCACAAAGGCCACCCTCGAGCACCTTAACCTTGACAGATAGAATAATTCCAGAAGAAAACCCTAGAACCAATAGCCAACCAAGGTGGCGTACCTCTCTCCAAAGCTAGTGTACCAAGGAGAGAGTCCAAACCATAACCAAGCAGAAAATCCAACCATAACCAAAGACCAAGTCACCACTGCAGCAACTACAACTCTCCTCTAGTCATGCCACCACTTTTCCTTACACAATTGTGAGAGTGAGTGTGTCAAATGAGCTCTAGTGCCCTCTTATTTATAGTCCTCCAAGTGATCTAACTGGGTCGACTTATACTTCTGGAGGATAATAATTTAATATAAATTATTATCTTGGGTCAACTTGTCTTCTAAGGTTATTTCCTAACCTTCTAGGGTTTCTCTTGCTTCCTGGAATATTCTAGACTAATCAAAGGTTACACGTAGAGGTTAATAGCTCCCGCAACTACCGTAATATCAACACTCCCTCCTAGCTAGGGAGGTATTAAAGGCAATGGTCTTGAGCACAAACAAACCATTCAGCTGGTAGCATCATCATAGCCACACAAGCTATCTCATGATCAAATCATGAGCACCATCATCATTATCCAACTAGATAGTCTCCATGGCAATCAAAACAATGTCATCCAATAGAACACAACTATGTATATACATAGTAGTATACAACTACTATCCAGTGGTACACAACCACTCCTAGTAGCACACGACTACTAACCAGTGACACATAGTCACTACCAGTGGATCGCATCCACCACAATACCATACAACTATTGTCCAGAGACATACATTCTCCACAAAAATCATATCATTTGATATCAACAATGTCATGATACAAACTAATTCATATGGGCCACTCTTCCACTCACATATGCGAGATCCAGAAGAGCATTTGCCCTTAAAAAGTTAAACATCAGCCATGGGATGTCTGGACTATTATTCTCAAGCATAGAAGAATAATTGTCCCTGATTTCTGAACCTGGACCATTCTTCCGACATTAATCATAGTGCAACCTGGAGAGAATGAGTCTGCCCTAAGGAATGATTGTCCCTGATTGTTGAACCTAGACCATTCAACCTAACTGGGCCATTATTCTAGCACTAATCACAGTGAAACCTATAGAGAATGAGTCTACCCTAGGGAATGTGATCCAGGTGGATATCGGTGGCCACCCACCTATTCCACTAGCTTGAAAAACAATTTTCCACCATGGCAGTTTTTCGAGTTCCAAACTTCTGGGGCCGTTTTGAGGCCCTAAATGATATTTTTTTGGGATTTGGGGCCCAGGTGATTGACAGTACACTCACCTGGGACAGTCGAAAATCGTTCTTCTCGGTTAGACCATTCGAATGGGCTATCGTGTGGCTAAAATGGAGATTGTATGCAAAAGTTACGACCACGGGAAGTTGATGTACTAACTTACCCAAACAGGGCCCACATGACTTCTGGCGCTTCATCTCCTAGGGTTAGATTTTTGGATGTCTAGGGTTTTTGACATTCCTGTTTATTGTAAAAAGGCCTTCAGAGCCTCACTGTAATCATCTTCTTTCTAGTGAGCGCAGCCGTCACATCTCTTCTCAAAGATAAGTCGCCACCATTCTAGCAAGCTTGTTTTTCGCTGCATTTTACAGTTTCAGCTTATTTCCTTATTGAATAGAAAACTAGTTTTATTGTATATTTGTTATTCTGTGTTAAGCATATTTTAATAATCTGTATTCATTTCGTTCTGCTCATAAAATCTGGATTAGTGGTATTAGACCGGTCTACTCCTTTTTGTCTTAATGCATGTCCCCAACGAGGTCAGGTTACAAAGAATTGGGTCTTGAGCTTGTTTCTCTTGAGGAAAAAATCTCTCACATGCCCAAGCAACATCTCATGGCAGGAGAAAAGAAAGATGACAGGATAGGAGATCCTTTCAAAATGTTACTTGAGGAAGCCCTCACGCATTAGAGGAACGAGATGATGGATAGTTTTGCTGAAATCCTTTGGCAACCACCAACAAGTGACAAATCTTCTCCTCGAGCGGGTGGATATCAGTGGCCACCCACCTATTCCATTGGCTCGAAAAACAGTTTTCCACCTTGGTAGTTTTTCGACAGTTTTTCGGGTTCCAAACTTCCAGGGCTGTTTTGAGGCCCTAAACGATGTTTTATGGGGATTTGGGGCCCAGCTGATTGCCTCTGGCAGTCACCTCGGCCATTTGAAAACCGTTCTTCTCTGTTAGACCTTTCTAATGGGATATCGTGCATCTACAACGGAGATCATATGCAAAAGTTACGACCCCGGGAAGTTGATGTACTAACTTACTCAAACGGGGCCCACATGACATTTGGTGCTTCATCTCCTAGGGTTGGGTTTTTGGATGTCTAGGGTTTTTGACATTCCTGTTTATTGTAAAAAGGCCTTCAGAGACTCATAGTAATCATCTCCTTGTGAATGAGCGCAGTCGTCACATCTCTTCTCATAGATAAGCCGCCACCATTCCAACAAGCTTGTTTTCCACTGCATTTTACAGTTTCAGCTTATTTCCTTATTGAATAGAAAATTGGTTTGACTGTATCTTTGTTATTTTATGTTAAGCATCTTTTAATAATCTATATTCATTTCATTCTGCTCATAAAATTTGGATCAGAATGATTGTCCTTGATTATTGAACCTGGACCATTCTTCCGACACTAATCACAGTGCAACCTAGAGAGAATGAGTCTGCCCTAGGGAATGATTGTCCTGCACCAACCTCCTACATCAGACCATTCTTTGAAACAAATCACAACTATGAACTTCGAAAGAATGATTGCCCGGAGAGGTGAACCATTCTGCTTGACCACTTCTTAGAGTGATTTCCAAGGATAATGACTATCCTAGACCATTCCCCCACACTGGCCACAAGGGGAATCGTTGTCTATGGTACCTAAACAATTTGTCAGACCATGACTGTCTATTCATGACCATTTTTCAAACTGGAAAATCACTATCCACCAGAAAACTTGGACCACTTTCCAAACCGGAAAGTGACTGCCCAACTTGGACCATTTTCCAAACTGGAAAATGATTGTCCATCAAGAATCTTTGACCACTTTCCGGACTGGAAAGTGACTTACCAACCTAGACCATTTTCCAAACTGGAAATTATTGTCCATATATCAGTAACATATCAGTGCTCCCTCCCAACCTGGGGAGTAATCACTTCCCTTTCCAATAAGGAAGTCATCTCCACGAGTCCAACTTGTCCCTTAAGTATGCAAAGTTTTCTTTTTGGATAGAGGCTTTACCAAAATATATGGTTTCTGCTCATCAATGGAGATATACTAGAGAACCACTTCTCCCCTTCAGACTTTATCACAAAGAAAATAGTACTTATCTCAATGTGCTTCAACCTGTCATGGAACATCGGGTTCTTTGATAGCTTCACACAGCTCTGGTTATCACAATATATCACAGTCGAATCCAATACTTGATCAGACAGTCCAAAAACTAGCTTACATAGCCACATTGCTTTCGTACAAGCATCACAAGCTGCAATATACTCTACTTCTACAGTGTTGAGTGAAAAATACTTCTTTTTCCTACTAGCCCATGATATCGTGGCAAAGCTCAAACTGAAACATATCCAAGAAACACTTCTTTTGTTATTTGCACTCCCTACCCAATCTGAATCGATAAATTCATGCAACTATATATCATATCTCAAATGTCCCATGAAGACATTTCAAGGCATGCTTTGTAATTATTCAATTCTCATGGCTAGGTTCCACCTAGAACTATTTTCATAGCAAAACAAATATTCGACTGAGTATTCTCCAAATACATCAACGAGCCATTCGATTACCGGTACAGGGATGGGTCTACTGGATCAGAGTCTCTCAACTTCTTCATATCTGTCATCATGGGAGTTTGCCATGGTTTCGCAATCCATCATTTCGGGCTTCTGAAGAACCATTTTGATACACTTCCTTTGTCATAAGAAGTTTTCACCACACTTTTGTTGTACACAAGAGGCTCTGCACCATATTGCTTGAATCCATACGAGGTCTTCTTCTATCTGCATACGTGGGTCTCTTTCTAGTATACCTCAAAACCTTGAGTTTGCTCTACATATCCTTCTTCTTCAATTACTCCATTGAGAAGAACAATTTTTACATCCATATGATGTAAACTCCAACCCATGGATACTACACTAAGAGATATAGTGGCTCAGCTAGAGGTGTATATGGTTACTGGAACAAGCTATCATCGTAGCCTTCTCCCTCCTTCTAGGAGAACCCTCTAGTTCCGAAACTCGTCTTGTACCTATCAATGCTTCCATTCATAATTTCTCACATACATTGTTCTTCATCATGACTGCTTCAATTGGTTGTTCTGACTTTTCTTTCTTTCTTGGAATCTTCATGTTCTTCCTCATGTTTCTTTTCAATGTTGGAGTCCATGGAATCTTCTATACATTCTATGCCCTTCCTTTCTGAAGGTTCCAACTTCTTTTCGTCATAGGAACATAAATGTAGATGGACAACCAAGGATATTCATGGCTTCTTTTTTAGGAAGACTTCTTCTAGAGTCAAACTGAACACATGCTACTTATCATGGCTGCTACTTCTAATGAAGAATATGGACAGATACTTCATAGTCTTCACGGGTTATTTAATGGATCACATAATTGGGGATTAGCTCCCTCTCAATCCTAAATTCATGCCTAAATGGACAATATCCATACTCTTCTTTTGGAATTCTGCAATCAACTCCCTCTATTTGAGAGAATCCATGCTTTCGTCTGCATCCTTATTGCTTTCTGCAAAGTGTCACGAGTCTATTCTAGTTTCCTCTTGATTACTGACTTCTTTCTAGTCTGACTCCTTCCAGGTCTCTTCAAGTTTGAGTCTGATTGTGGCCCATCTGGCAGTTGTTACTTATGTAATAGCTTCCACGGGAATTGTCACCAAAGGTTATCAATGTACTTCATCCTTTTCAAATACATTGCTTGACTAGTAGTCATTGTAATGGCAATCCTTATCTTGCTAATCTCTCATAGGTATCTGACCATCTTATCTTCTAATAAATAGATACACATGATATGTAGAGGAAATATGTAAACATGGTATTTGCAAGGACTATGTTACGAAAGAATATTGTTACCTTGACTAGTAGAACAAGTTTGCTTCGTCCTGCTTGATTTTCTTTGAGGATTCCTTTTCTTTGGTAATTGTTGCTTCATGTGTTTCCTTGGTAATTGTTGGTAATTGACAGTTGAAGTGTTGTATTTTGAACATATCCTTTTCTTGATTTGGTTTCTTCCTTGAGCCAAACTTCTTCTTATTCCTGAATTTCTTGAACTTTGTTGTGTAGGCTTGATCATCATCTTTCTTTTTGGATTTCTCTTTTGTGCTAATACTTGATTCTTCTTGTGCACAACAAGTCCAAAGCTCTTCAAATGTAGGATACTTGGTTCTTGTGTTCATGCTAGCGGAAAATGAATCCCATGTCTTGGGAAGACCATTGAGTACTATATTTACTAGTTCCTTTTATGAAATTATTTCCTCAATATCTTGTAGTTGATCTCTTAACTGAGAGATTCTTACAAAGTATGATGTTATGTTGTCATCATTATTCATTTTCATGTCACGGAGCTCATTCTTCAGGCTCATCACTTGTCCAATAGTTCTGACTAAGAACAAGTTGATTAGGGCATTGTACATCTTCTTAGATGAGTCAAGATGAGAAATGTAGGGTATCAAATGGTCCTTTATAGAGTCCATTGTGATGCTCATAGCATTGATGTCATTGTCCTTGAATTTCTCCATAACTACAACATTATGAGGTTCCTTCTCTTTTCCCGCTTCAAACTATGGTTCCATGATCTTGCCTTTCACGATATCCAATACTTTCTTCTTGGCAAGGATGAGGTCAATCCTTGTCTTCCATACTCTGAAGTTAGAAGCCCCTTCTAACTTGTTTTCTAACTTCATTGAGTAATTCATGACTGCTTTGACTTGATCAACCTTTGACTTTGACCAAAAACTCAAACTTGACGCCTTGGCTTGCTGAGAGTATCAGGAGGTACACTAGGATAGGGCTCACTAGGTTATCTAGGAATTAGGTCAATCACTTCACTTAAGGTGCCTCAACACGAGGGTTAGGGTATCATTGCTGCAACAAAAACTTTGACTGCAACTGCAACTAAGCAAATCCTCCCAATCTACCTTCGAGTGGTTAGACTGTCCGAAGATAGTGTGGGCCCATAACCTATTAGAATAATAGGTTTGCTCGTTTCACCGTAGATAATATAGCAATATTGTCATTCAACCATAGGCACAAAGTCCACCCCCGAGCACCTTAACCTTGACAGATAGAATAATTTTGAAAGAAAACCCTAGAACCAATAACCAATCAAGGTAGTGTACCTCTCTCTAAAGCTAGCGTGCAAAGCAGAGAGTCCAAACCATAAACAAGCAAAAAGTCCAACCCTAACCAAAGACCAAGTCACCACTGCAGCAGTTGTAGCTCTCCTCTAGTCATGTGCACCACTTGTCCTAATGCAGTTGTGAGAGTGAGTGTGTCGAATGAGCTCTCACGCCCTCTTGTTTATAGTTTTCCAAGTGACCTAACTGGGCAAACTTCTACTTATGGAGGATAATAATTTAATATAAATTATTATCTTGGGTTGACTTGTCTTCTAAGGTTGTTTCCTAACCTTATAGGGTTTCTCTTGCTTTCCAGAATATTATAGACTCGTCAAAGGTTACACATAGAGGTTAATACCTTTCGCAACTACCGTAATATCAACAGATACATTGTAGATGAACATGGTGTGCATGTCGATCCAACCAAGATCCAAGTCATTTGTGATTGGCCAGCTCTGACAACACTAACTGAGCTTCAAAGCTTCTTAGGCCTTGCCAACGTCTATGACAAATTCGTATTGGGGTTCTCCTATATTGCATGGGATCTCAGCCAAGTGACCAAGGGTGGTTGAAAAGCCAAATTTTTGTGGGGAAGATCACAACATAAAGCTTTTGATGATCTAAAACATCGCTTATGCTCAGCCCTGATGCTTGCATTACCAGATCTGCACCAACCATTTGAGATTGAGATCGATGCTTCTGATTATGTTGTTGGTGTTGTTCTCACTCATCGTAGTCATACAATGGCCTATCATAGCGAGACATTCTCAGATGTTATCCGTAAGTACCCCACCTATGACAAAGAAATGTATTCCATCGTATAAGTATGTCGCCAATGGAAGCATTACATTCAAGGGAAGGAGAAAACCATCCATACGAGTCACAATCCTCTATAGTTCATGCAGACACAAGGAAAATTACATAATAACTTCCATCGAAGGTGGTCCACATACTAGCATCATTTTCACCTCAACATTAAGTATAAGAAAGGGAGCACCAATCACGTTGTTGATTGCCTCATTCGACCTCCACTTGCAGCACTAACCACATTGCTCAACTCTTGCGGGCCTGAGACCTCTGGGTGGTCCCAACTCTATGATAGCGATCCTGACTTCGCTACGACCTACCAGATGTTGGGAACATGCATGGTCGTTTCCGACTTCCATCTTCAGGATGGACTGCTTTTCCATTTGGTTCATCTATGCATTCCTTCAAGCGAGCGTGCGAAGCTAATTCGGGAATCCCGCTACAGTCGGGTGGAATGACACTTTAGCGTGGAGAAGACAGTGGCAGTATTACATAAGTATTTCTATTGGCCAAAGCTTCAACAAGATGTTAGTAAGTATATCATATCCCACACTTCATGTTCCATGATCTTGCCTTTCACGATATCCAATACTTTATTCTTGGCAAGGATGAGGTCAATCCTTGTCTTCCATGCTCTGAAGTTAGAAGCCCCTTCTAACTTGTTTTCTAACTTCATAGAGTAATTCATGACTGCTTTGACTTGGTCAACCTTTGACTTTGACCAAAAACTCAAACTTAACGCATTGGCTTGTTGATAGTACCAGGAGGTGCACTAGGCTAGGGCGCACTAGGTTATCTAGGAATTAGGTCAAGCGCTTCACTTAAGGTGCCTTGACACGAGGGTTAGGGTTTCGTTGTTGCAACAAAAACTTTGACAACAACTGAGAAAATCCTCCCAATCTACCTTTGAGTGGTTAGATTGTTCGAAGATAGTGTGGACCCATAACATGTTAGAATAATAGGTGTGCTCGTTTCATCGTAGACAATATAACAATATTGTCACCCAACGATAGGCACAAAGGCCACCCCCGAGCATCTTAACCTTGACAGATAGAATAATTCTGGAAGCAAACCCTACAACCAATAGCCAACCAAGGTAGCGTACCTCTCTCCAAAGCTAGTGTACCAAGCAGAGAGTCCAAACCATAACCAAAGACCAAGTCACCACTGCGGCATCTGTAGCTCTCCTCCAGTCATGCACACCACTTGTCCTTATGCAGTTGTGAGAGTGAGTGTGTCAAATGAGCTCTAACGCCCTCTTATTTATAGTCCTCCAAGTGACCTAACTGGGTCGACTTCTACTTATGGAGGATAATAATTTAATAGAAATTATTATCTTGGGTCCTTGTCTTCCAAGGTTGTTTCCTAACTTTCTAGGGTTTCTCTTGCTTCCCGAAATATTCTAGACTTGTTAAAGGTTACACGTAGAGGTTAATACCTCCCGCATCTATGGTAATATCAACATATACATTGTAAATGAGCATGGTGTGCATGTCGATCCGGCCAAGATCCAAGTCATTCGTGACTGGCCAACCCCGACAACACTAACCTATCTCCGAAGCTTCTTAGGCCCCACCAACTTCTATCACAAATTCGTATTGGGATTCTCCTATATTGCATGGGCTCTCAGCCAAATTTTTGTGGGGAAGATCACAACATAAAGATTTTGATGATCTGAAACATCGCTTATGCTCAGCCCTGGTGCTTGCATTACCTGATCTGCAAAACCATTTGAGATTGAGACTGATGCTTCTGATTATGTTGTTGGTGTTGTTTCACTCATCATAGTCATACAGTGGAGTATCATAGCAAGACACTCTCAGATGTTGTCTGTAAGTACCCCACCTATGACAAAGAAATGTAGTCCATCGTATTAGTCTATTGTCAATGGAATCATTACATTATAGGGAAGAAGACAATCATCCATATGGATCACAAGCCTCTGCAGTTCATGCGGACACAAGGCAAATTAAAGAATAATTTCCATAAAAGGTGGTCTACATACTTGCATCAGTTTCACCTCAACATTAAGTATAAGAAAGGGAGCACTAATCACATTATCGATTGCCTCATTCAACCTCCAGTTGCATCACTAACCACGTTGCTCAACTCTTGCAGGCATGAGACCTCTAAGTGGTCCCAACTATGTGATAGTGATCCTGACTTCGTTATGACCTACCATATGTTGGGAACATCCATGGTCGTTGTCAACTTCCATCTTCAGGATGGAGTACTTTTCCATCTGGGTAATCTATGCATTCCTTCAAGCGAGCGTGCGAAGCTAATTCAGGAAGCCCACTACAGTTGGGTGGAAGGACACTTTAGCGTGGAGAAGACAGTGGCAGTATTACATAAATATTTCTATTGGCCAAAGCTTCAACAAGATGTTAGTAAGTATATCATTATCCCACACTTCCTGTTCCATTACCAAGCCAACCATTAAAAAACAATGACTGTACACCCTTCTGCTTACTCCCGACGGGCCCTGGGAATCCATCTCGATGGACTACATGTCAGGTCTCCCCTCCACCAATCATGTCAATTATTGTGTATTCGTGGTTGTTGATCGATTCTCTAAGATGGCCATTCTGACTGCCTGCAAGAAGAGTATCACAATCGAGGCCATCGCCAAGCTCTTCTTTGAGCGTTTATGGGTACACTTCGGACTACCACAAACCATTATATCAGATTGGGACAACATGTTATTGGGCACATTATGTTCGATCCTTTGGTCATTGTTGGACACCAAGCTCACCAAATCCAATGACTTCCACCCTCAGACTGATGGGTAGATAGAGGTTGTCAATAGAATGATCGTGCACCTCCTGCACATGTACAACTCCAAGCATCCATGCATATGGGATCAGAGCCTTCCTTATGTCCAATACATCTACAACAGAGAACTCCATAGCTAAACTGGCCACAACCCTTTTCAGGTGGGCCTGAGTTTTCAACCATTGGGCCCCATTGATGTAGCATTGTCGCTTGCATCCACACAAGAATAATCTTCCCATGCTCAATTTGAGGTCGACAAAGCCACCAAATTCATTGAATGGATCCAACAATTCTATGATATTTTGTAGAAAGCCAATGCTAAGTACAAGCAACACCATGACCAACACTAGGTTCCCCACAAGTTTCAGGTGGGAGACAAGGTTTGGCTACATTTGCAAAAAGAGCGCCTGACGGGACCCCATCAAAAGCTACAACCACTTCGTTATGGACCTTACACCATCACCAAGGTCATGTGTGACAACACTTTTGAACTAAGCATTTCCCCCTTCCTTAGCTTACACCCAATACTCAATGTGGATCTCCTTTGACCATATTTTCCGCCACTAATGGACACATCAAAGGTGGCAGAGCAACTAACACCTACAAAGCTCAACCCTGATTACATAGAATAGGAAACCATTGATTGAATCATGGACACACAGGTTAAGGACACCTGCCAACAGAAGATCCAACTCTATCGGGTTGTCAAAGCAGGGCAACTATTGCACCAAGGCAAGTGGCTCACCAAGTATTAAGTTCAACAAAAGTTTCCTCGTTTGATGGGGGCACTCAACATAATGGAGATCATTTATTCCTAAGGGGGAAGGACTAATCTAGGTGGACATCGGTGGTCGCCCACCCATTCCACTGACTCAACATACAATTTCTATTTTGGCAGTTTTTCTACAGTTTTTTTGGGTCCTAAACTTTCGAGGTTGTTTTAAGGCCCTAAACGACATTGTTTTGACGTGGTAATACCCAGTAGATTCTAGATGCATGTATTGAGCCATTCAAAATGTGTACTCTTTAACTAGACCTTTCCGACGAGGTATTGAGTGCCCCAAACAGAGATCGTATGCAAAAGTTACGCCCTAAGGAAGTTGACGTAACAACCACCTCCATCGGGGCCCACAAACCTTTTTGCATTTCATCTTCCGGGGTTAGGGTTTTGGATGTTTGGGGTTTTCTCATTTATGCTTTATGTTAAAAAGGCCTTTGGAGCCTCATTATAATCATCTTCTTGTGAATGCGCATAGCTGTCACATCTTTTCTTAGAGATAAACTTCCACCATTCTAGCGAGTTCAATTTCACTCTATATTTTATTTTACAATCTCTGCATATTTAAATGTTTAATAGAAATTAAGTATTAATGTATCTATGTGTATTTCCTTGTTATATCTCTACCTTCATTTCGTTCTCAACATAATCCAGATCAACCCATTCAAAAAACAAAAGAATTAATGGTAATGAGAAACATAGTGAGTTCAATTTTTATATTGTTATAGTTATTTGTGTTAAAGGATTTTGGGATTGTTTTAATTGGATAATTGCTAAATTGTGATATACCACCTAAACGATATTTGGAAGCTTATTTTTTGTTAAGTTGAATTATGATTATCATGGAGTATGCTTCTCTAGCTTTATAGAACACAATTGGTATGAGAAGGTGCTTGAAAGACATCACAATACATGCATATGTTCTCCCTTGACATTGATTGCTTGTTGAAAAGTTTAACTTGTGGATTTTCCTTGTTTTGCTTAGGCCTTTAGCAATGAACGAACCTCTCAAAAAAATTATGTATAGATGGTAATTCTTTAAGAGGGAAAAGTTTTACCTTTCAAATCTCTCAAAGTGTATTTGTCATTGCTGGAAGTATCTATTATTAACTAATAAAAATAATTGTATGGGTGTCCTATCATATAATTTGGACATATAGATTACATAAGATTGATTTCTAAAGTAACATGATACAATAAAAAACATCAAATATTAATATTATTTTAATATAACTGTAAATTTATAATCTTTACATATTTTTTCAAAAAGAAAAATAACTTATATTAGTGAATATAATAGGTCTTTTACAGAGTCTTCCAACAAGACCAAGACTTTTAAGTTCTTCTTCCAAGTCTAAAAGGACATAATCTCTGCGCATATTACAAAAAATCAGTGCACTACCTCCTAAATTATGTAGAATATAACCATTGTTTTACATATCAAAATACAAAAAGCCAATTGCAGCCTTGCTACATTGGTCTATTTCAAAATATACACCAACCATTTTTGCATCCTTGCAATAGTAATCTATAGATTTATTGTTAATCTTTCAAAAAATTTAGGTTGTCCTTCTGTAACCATTGAAAAATGAATTCCATCCTCATCCAGTCGCAAAGCATCCTTTGATAGTTGATCAACTTCCTTGTTATAAGCTTTGTATATATGTTGAGCTTTGAGTTGTTGAAAACTCTCGCTCAACAATCTATCTGATTCTAATTTTATCCATCCAAGGTTGCAAAGCGATCACCTGTAAGTTATTATCATTAGTAAACCAATCGATAATAATCTTTGAATCGCCTACCAGTTGTAATCTTGTAACCTTTTTATAACTTGCAAAATATAAAATGCACCACAAGGCTAGGAGTTCACCCCTAATATTGGTTCCTCTACCACAATTCATTTTTAATCTGATATTACCGAGCACTGGACATTTTAATAGAGCTCTAGCCCCACATTTTGTACCCTTATCTTGTGAGGCTCCATCAAAAAACCCCACTGCCAAATTCCAATCAAGAATGGGAGGCCTGTCAATCATTCTTATCTTGGTATCCTGTGGGACTTTTAATTCTCCCAAGTCTTGTAGAATACAATTGCAAACTTTGACCAGATTAGGAGGGAGATCTTCAAATATAAGCAAATTTCTATGTTTCCAAACCTCCCAACAAATAAAGCAAGGGATTTCTTTCCCATTTTCCTTCTTTTTAATCCAATTTTGAAAACAGTCAGCAATTTGTCCTCCTTCCCAAGTACTGACTAATTTTAATTCCTTTATGATTGATTGCCAAATGCCTTTAATGAAATTGCACTCCACAAAAAGATGAGACATTGTTTCCTCGCTGATCCCACACAAGACACATCTACTCGACCCATTAAAACCTCTTTTATTCAAATTTTCCCAAGTAAGAATTCTCTGTTCCAACATTAACCAGATAAACAGTTTGACTTTTAAGGGTAGCTACCAATTCCAGAGTTCATTATACTAGTAAATAGGTTCTTCTTCCATAACCTCCAACAATTGAACTTTGTAAGCATGATTAGTATTAACCTATCCCCTTTTTGTATCCCGAGACCAAAGTAAGGTATCTTTTTCATTATTTAGTACAAAACCCGAACCAACTAAGCCCTTAACAAAATTATTATGTTCCTCTTTTTGTTCTCCTACCAACCCTAGAGTCTCAGCCTTTTTCCAACTTGTGTGATTTGAAACCTCCAACTCACTAGCCCGAGCTTGAGCAAGGAATTCAATCCCTAGTGCCTTCAATTTCAAAATAAGATTCCTTGACAATTTATAATAAAAGTGTGACCCAACCATAGGATCAATATCAATTCTAATAGCCCTCCCATTCCTAGGTTTCCAAACCAGCCAATCTGTTATAATAGATAAAGATGAGGTGAGTGCTCTCCAAAAGTTTGAAGTACCTATCCAATTTTTCCTACCTTGTCTGAACTACTCCTCCACAGTTTTCTTCTTAAGGTATTTTTTAATTATCACCTCATACCATAGACCAGGAACCATAAGGCATCTCCATAGACTTTTAGCCTCCAAAGCTTTCCCAAAGGAAAAAATATTTTTTATTCCCCACCCACCAGTCTTTTTTGGTTTTGCAAGCTTTTTCCAGCTTACCAAATGCATCCCTTCATTAAATTTTTTGCCAGTCCACAAGAAACTAAGCATCCTCCTTCTTATATAGTTTGGAACACTTTTTGGTATCTTTTCCAAAGAAATCCAATATACATAAATGCTTTCAAGGACAACTTTTACTAGTATAACCCTACCCCCTAAAGAAAGCCATCTATGACACCAATTCATAATTCTTTTTTCAAATTTTTTCTCCAACCAATTCCAATCAGTTATAGAATAACAGTTTGGTTTTTAAAATAACCCCAGGTACTTAAAACCTTCATCTACACACTTTACAACAAAGGGCAGAAACTCTTTCAACATAACAAGTTCTTCAACTTCCCACCCAGCTTCTAAAAGAACAGACTTATGTGGACTAAAGGCCATCCCTGTCGCTTTGCAAAAAAGGTCCAATACCTCCTTAAAATCTTCCCACCCATAAATGATACCACTCCCAAATAGAATTACATCATCCGCAAACATCAAATGTGTAATGAATAACCCTCTTGCCACATGTATACCTTCAATTTTCTTAGCCCTTACCTACTCCTGAATGGCTCTGGTTAACCCTTGTACAATAAGGAGAAAAAGTAAAGGGGATAAAGGGCAGCCTTGCCTTAAACCCCTTGTACTCGTAGAGAACTTGGTGGGTTTGCCATTGATCAACACAACAAAGTTTGTAGAAGACACACACCCCAAGATGTAGTCAGTTGCTTCTAAACTCATACCCACCTGTAATAAAACAAGCCTTAGAAAACCCCAGTCCACTCTATCATAGGCCTTTATCAAATCCAATTTTAGGACCAGTGCTTTTATGTTTTTTACCTTTATACTGTGTAATGCTTCCTGTACAACTCCAATAGCATTAGTAATTTGTTTGCCTTCAAGGAATCCAAATTGTTCCTTTGAAATACCAACAGAAAGTGAGGTTTTAATTCTAGCAACAAGAATTTTACTAATGATCTTGTAAACCATATTGCATAATGCAATTGGTCTAAAACCACCAAAAGAATATGGTTTATCACTCTTTGGTATAAGTGAAATAAAGCTATCATTCAAGGCACCATAAACTCTCCCTTTCCTCCTAGTCTCTTCCACCATCTCTAAAATATCATTACCCAGAAGATAAAAAAAGCTAGAAAAAACTCAGCAGACCATCCATCCGGCCCAAGACTTTTTGACACCTTAAAACCTTTAAGAGTTTTCAATATTTATGCTAAAGTAACTCTCAACCAGTCTAAGTCCTTCTTCCACTGAAAACATCCTCAGATAATTTCATAAAACTGCAAGTTGATCAGATATGGCAATATTATCATGTGCCTTAAAAACATTATGGAAATAGTCCACTGCCTCCTTTTGAAGTTCAAGATTATTAGTGATTATTGTTCCATCATCCTTGGTAATATCCCAAATGGTATTGATCTATTTTCTGGAATTTGCAAAAGCATGGAAAAACTTGGTATTCCT
>WSFP011382742.1:0-29316 GCA_009831015.1 Picea engelmannii
AATAATAATAATAATAATAAATAAACATGTAACCAAAAGGGGGTAAGAAATTCAAATTATTTATTAAAGTCAAAATTTTAATGGAGGATTAAAATTTTAAAAAGGGGAAATGGTTGTTTTTATCTATTTTTGCTAATTTAATTTTTGTAAGAAAAAAAAAGAAAGAGAAGAGGGTAAATGGTTGTTTCATCTACACTTGCCAAATTAATTTTTAATTAAAGAAGAAAAAGGGTAAATGGTTGTTTTATCTTCACTTGCTAAATTGATTTTTAGTTAAAAAGGAAAACGAGGGAAACCTAAAAGAAATAGGAAACTTAAAGAAAAAGGGGGAAACTTAAGAAAAATGGGAAATGTAAAGAAAAAGTTGAATGTCTAACTTAGTAAGGAATCCCGCCTTTGGAAATTTCTAATTATGGACTCAACTAGGAATTAAGTAAGTCATAAGTCATTTAAGAAGTGTAAGGGAATTTTGGGACACCTAGGAGCGTTTTTAGGAATGCTTTTAGGTGGGTGAGGGAAATAAGAATAATTAATTAATTAATTAAATTAATTTCTAGTGCATCTAGGGGATCGAGTGACATGTGTATGGGGGAGGTTTTTCCTAATTAATTAAATGAAAAAGGAATTTAATGAGAATTTGGGAAACTGATTACTTGAAAACTCTATAAAAAGGATGGAGGAGGAGGAGTATGGATCTCATATTTTTGCATAACATTATGTTGTTGAATGTTTGTCTTGAATAAACTTCTCTTGTGGGAGTTGGGATACCCAGCTCGGGTAATGAGTGGTAGCTCGACCTTGCGAGGTGAGCTGGATGCTAGCAGTTCTCCGGTATTGTGTGTGTGTCCCCTTTACGGCTCAAGAGGCTCAGGGGGGGAGAAGAGTACCCATAGCATTGGCTGGGAGGTATCAATGAGGTCACATCAGTTGGCAAGTGGGATCTGGATGAAGAGTGCATGAGACAACGACTTGGAGATTTTGCATTGGGATACAGTACACATGTGTATATTTTGAATGGTGGTTTAATATTGTTCATGGATGATTTTAGGGGCTAAATTTCGTTCATGTGATAATTTTCCATGGTTTTTCCAAAAACAAGATTCACTATTTTAAAAATGATTCGCCCAAATTCTATAGGATAAAATTATTTTACCATGAAAAACGCCAAAATTTTATAAAAACTATATAAAATCCTTATAAATTTGAATAATTTTACAAAAATATCGCCAAACATTTATAGTTGGAATATGAAGGATTAGTAAGACTCGCCAAGGTTTCTACATTTTAAAACAATTTTTCATCCTTAAAATCATCCCTGATATTGTTCCTGCACTTTCAGTATTGAACTTCTATTGTGTGAAGATTATGTTTTATTCAACGTTTTATAATCAAGAACTTAAAGTCATCCCAGCCTTATGCTCATTGTATTTTGAATTGATTTGCTTGGCGAACACAAAATCTAATTGCTATGACTTCTTTGTGTTTGTTTCATTGATTATTATGAAGAATTTTTTATTTTTCCCTTATCCCTTTAGTTATTAGTCTATGCCCGAGCAGTCGGCCAGAAGCCGAATCAACGGTCGTCACTTCGGTGTTTAAATACCTATAGATTCAAATGCCCTTCTTTCCTGTGCACAAATAATAAGTGAAGGATAAATTTCGCCCAGTTATCAACCCTTACTTATCTCTGCATTTTTCTCTTATGATTAATCTCAATTCCTTGCACCATCTTGTGATCGATTAGTCTCTGTGTTTTGTTGATTCGTCTCTGATCTATCCATCTATGCATTACCTTGAATGATCAACTCTGTGTTTCTTGGGATGTTTAAGCTATGTGTTTGAATGATTAATATTTGAAGTAGTAATATGAAGAAATCGTTTTTCCCATATTCTTTTTACCAAATCGTTTTTTCCAGAGCATCACTGTGTTTTATGACTGGGTGTGACAACATTGATTTGTCTGCGTTTGAATGGCAGGGAATGCCCCCTTTTTGAGTGCATGAAAACTAAATTTTATATTGAATGAAAACGTGCTTTTTTAGCTTGAATGGCAGCGAATTTATATATCGAATGACTGTGATCTTGTATATATTTTTACCCAGCATTCAAAAACATTTTTATTGACATTTTACACAGTATGCATCCACATTTCGCCTGCCATTTTACCCAACATTCAAAAACGTTTTTATTGGCATTTTACACAGTATGCATCCACTTTTTTATTGGTATTTTTACCCAGCATTCAAAAACGTTTTTATTAGCATTTTACACAGTATGCATCAATGTTTTTCCTGGCATTTTTATCTAGCATTCAACCACGTTTTTATTGGCATTTTACACAGTATGCATCCATGTTTTGCTTGGCATTTTACCCAGCATTCAAAAACGTTTTTATTGGAATTTTACACAGTGTGCATCAACGTTTTGCCTGGAATTTTTACCCAGTAGTCAACCACATTTTTATTTTCATTTTACACAGTATGCATCCATGTTTTTCTTGGCATTTTTACCCAACATTCAACCACGAATTTATTGGCATACTACACAACAATTACACAGTACCCACTCAGGGAATTGGGGGCTTGTGACTCTTCATTTTTGTTGAATGATTAATCTATTCATTTAATTTATCTCTGTATAAGAAAACTCATCTTGCATTTTCTATTATGAATCATCTATGTGTCCTCCCCAGAAATAAACTCTGCATTCATGCATTTAATTGACAACAAAATCTTATGTTGATGGACAACATTATCATAGATTTAACGGACAACGATTTAATGGACTGCGTGGGTATTATATATTAGACAACGTGGGTATTGCAACATTTATATAATAAACAACGATATATTTACTTGTTGACAACGATGTATCAAAATACAGTAACCTTTCTAGACAACGATATATCCTTTAGACAAGCGACGTATCTAATTGACTATGCCTTTTAATGGCAACAAATACCTTTTTGGTTGCTTAACTGGTCATAACCATGTGTTCTTTAAACTGACAGATGTAGATATTATTATTTAAAGTTAGACGGAGATATATTGTTTCAGTTTTACATTTAAAAGACAAAAATTTATATTTAAAAGACAACAAGTATATTCCTATAAGATAGCGAATTCAGAAAATAAAGAATTCATAGGATTGCAATTCATAAGATAGAGATATAGTTTTAGTTTTAAATAGCGATATAAGACAATGAATTCATATAGTTACAATTTTAAAAGACAGTGATTTTGTTTTTAAAATATAGGGTGGAATCAACTTTATTGGTTCCATTTTAAATGGTAGTTAGATACGATGGCACAGTCTAATAATGCGTAGTTGTTTTAATTGTTGATTAGTTTTACATTCGCCTAATAGTTTCAGTTTCAATGGCGATATAATCTAGTTATTGATGATTTAATTATGAGTAAGGCATTTAACCCTTCGACTAGATTAACAATCGCTTTTGCATTTAGATCAATAGTTAAATATGTTTAATGCATTGAACACCTATAATAGTTTTTGCCTTAAGTTAATCTTAATTGTTTTGATTATAAGTACTGGGATTATTGCCTTAGCAACCCTAAATGTTCTCCCATCAAGGAACTAGATAAGGACCTATTGAATTATCGAATGTATTTTTGTAAGGCTATTGCAATGATCGATTTTATGTTGGGACGAAGGGTTGGAATTATTCCGTTTACGCATGGGTCCCTAGTGCGCCCATAACATTGTGGCAACATGATTTCTTGAGATTGGATCGTTGTGTGCATGGATCAAGAAGCACACAAAATAACCCGACTTAGGATCATGCATCACCCGATGTGGTTGATGATTGTTTTTTTTATGGTGGTACTTGTTTTGTAACCTTTGTGTTTGTATCTCGCTCGTCGAGAAGGTTCTAGTTACTGGTCATAGAAGCAGATGTGTCGGGTTTTTGATGTTGTCCTTTAGCTTGTAGGCGTTTTCTTGATTGTGTTGGGCGAGTAGTCGATTTTATCTGCCTATTGATTATTGTATGTTTTGTCGAGTTTCATGATGTGCTAGTACGCTGAGTCATTGTTGTCTGTTGCCTGAAGGTGTAAGTTGTGTTCATCGTCAAGTTGTGTTGATTAATTGTGGTCATTGATTTCCTTCCTACTTAAAAAAAAAAAAATTGCACTTGCTTGCGTTGCATGTGGTTGTAACGACATGGGCCATTACATATGGTATCATAGTGGGTTCAACCCTGCGACTATGGATCGCCAAGATTTCCATTGCAGTAGACCCTTGAGTATTAACCTATCACTAATTAAAAAAATTCAACGTGTCCATGCGGTGATCTCGATTAGAGAACACCATAGAGGTTTGCAACTTGGTGCCGTGGAAGGAGGTGTGATGCCTCTAAAAGTGCATGTGCCCTCGGAGTCTAACCCCCAATGGGGAGGAACAAGTTTGTGGGTGGGATTCGATTGTTGTAAGGGACGATGATGGTCTGAAAAGGTCCTTCCAGGGAATGTCAGAGGCCTTGATTCACCATCTGTACTGAGATGAGGCTAGGGATCCTATACCCCTGAGGGTCCAAAACACACCTTATTCAGTACCATTATCTTTCACCGAGAACTCGAGAGGGATAAGTTCTCAAATCCAAGAGTGTCGCAGATGGCCCAGTCGTCAAGGCATAGATGGAGAGCAAGGAGATGTGCTTCTACTTTGAGTACCAGGACTAATGGATCGAAGAAAGGGTGTTGGACATGTGGGGAGCCACATTTCCAGTGTGACTTCCCAGTGGAGTGGACTGGAGCATCTGGATCAGCCGGACCCACTACCATGGGAGTTTTGGGCAAGTCCCATCGGATTCATGTAGGGGTGAATAACCACCAGGCAGAGCACCAGTCGACTATGCTTGAGACATCATGTACTATCGTTGACCAGACCATTAGTATTTTGATAGATCCCGATGCTATAGAGAGTTTCATTTCTGGGGAAGTGCTAAAGAGAATTAAGGTAAAGGCAGTCGAACAGGATGAGTTTAGATTAGTATAAATGGCTTCGAGATCCAAACAGAAGGTTGGTGGGAAGGTTATGGGCTGTAGCCTTAACCTGGGAGAGTTTGTCACTAGGGACAACCTATACTTCACAATCTTAGGATCTTATGACGTTGTGATCGGTATGGACTAGTTGGAATCGCATGAGGTGATACTCAACTGTAAGAAGAAAAAATTAAGCATGGTCGATGATGAGGGAAAGATACGCGTTATTGTAGGTCGAAACCAGAGAGTTTCCCTAAGGTTCATCTCTTACTTATAGCTACGGAAGAACTTGAGAAAGGGATGTAAGTTTTATGTGATCCTTGCGTTAAACGAGAAGGGAGTAGAGGAAGGTCTAGGGCACCTTCTGGTGGTGAGAGAGTTTGCAGATGTCTTCACTGAAGATTTACCTGGGATGTCGCCAGAGAGGGAATTGGAATTTATCATAGACCTAAAATCGTGGGTTGACTGATAGAAAGAATGCCTTATTAGATGTCGACCCTAGAGTTACAGAAGTTGAGAATGTAACTAAAGGAGTTCATGGACCTAGGACTTATACGTCCAAGTGTGTCACCATGGGGTATGCCTGTTATCTTCATACGAAAGAAGGATGGGTCATGTAGACTCTGCATTGACTATCATCAATTGAACAAAGCAACAATCAAGAATCAATATCCATTGCCAAGGATTGATGATTTGTTTGATCAATTGAAGGGCACGACGATGTTTTCAAAGATCGACTTGAGATCAGGGAATCACCGGTTATAGATCAAGGAGGATGACATCCCTAAGACCGCCTTTAAGACAAGGTTTAGACATTACAAGTTTATTTTTTTACCATTTGGACTGACAAACGCCCCAGGGGTATTTATGAGTTTGATGAATGGGGTGTTCCGCGAATGCTTGGACAAGTTTGTCCAAGTATTCATTGACAATATTTTAATTTACTCTCAGACGTTGGAGGAACATGATGAGCACTTGCGCTTGGTACTACAATGTCTACAAGAGAAAAAATTGTATGGGAAATTATTTAAATGCTTTTTATATCAATCGAAGATTCACTACTTAGGACATGTCATCTCTGAAAAAGGTATCGCTGTGGATCCAATAAAGGTCAAGTCTATTATGGAATTTCCTATGTCGACGAATGTCCTGGAAGTGTGTAGCTTCATGGGTTAGTGAGATACTATTGACGGTTCATCAAGGGTTTTTCGAAGATAGCAAATCCAATTACGGAATTGCAGAAGAAGAACAAGAAGTTTGATTGGACCGAGAAATGTGCGGAATCATTTGAGAGGATTAAGGAGTTGTTGACAACAACACTGATACTAAAGGTCCCTGACATGGATGGATACTTCTTGGTATGCACTAACGTATCCAAAGAAGGCTTTGGCAGAGTCTTGATGCAAGACGATCGAGTGATCTCTTACATCTCAAGAAAGTTGAGAAGGCATGAAGAGAACTATGCGATGCACGATTTGGAGTTATTAGCCATTATATATGCCTTGAGAGTTTGGAGACACTACCTTATTGGATGAAAATTTGAACTAAAAATGGACCACTGTGGACTACAACACATCTTTATGCAAAGCAACTTGAACGTGCGACAATGACATTGGTCAGAATTTCTTAGCGAGTACGATTTCGAGATTACTTACATAAAGGGAACAATGAACAAAGTGGCAAATGCATTGAGTTGGAGACCACAAATATTTTCGGTGTTGCCTCTTCAGATGAATCTATGTGAAAATATTCTAACCTTACAGTGCGATGATGACTGGTAGAAATAGGTCAAGGATTTTATCAGACAAAACACAATGACGGTGCCAAAATTTGAAGGATTTACTATGGACAATGACGGATTATTGAGATTTAAAGGTCAAATTTACGTATCGCCCAACTACGAGTTGAGGAGTTTGATTCTAAACAAGGCTCATAGAGCAGTGTACATGACTCGCCGAGGAGTCACGAAGATGAGGACATATGTTAAACCTCTATTCTTCAGGAAGGTATTAAGGCAGACATAGTCAACTACATGGCAAGATGTCTAGAATGTCAGTAGGTGAAGGATGAACATAGACATTCGGCAGGATTATTACATCCACATGCTATTCTGGAATCGAAATGGGAGGTCAATTCTATGGATTTCATTGTTGGATTGCCATTGACAACAAGGAGACACAACTCAATTTTTTTGGTAGTCGACACTCTAACGAAGAGTGCTCATTTTATTCATGTGCATACGATGTATCAGGCACCTGACATAGCTAGAGATTTCATCAACGATATTGTGAGGTTGCATGGCGTTCCTAAAAGGATTATATCCGATAGAGGATTGATGTTTACAAGACGATTTTGGATTAGTTTCCAAGAAGCCTTGGGAACCCAACTTAACTTTAGTACCGCGTATCACCTGGAGACAGATGGGAAGACCAAAAAAACAAACCAAATCCTAGAGGACATGTTGCGTATGTACATTATGGACCAACAAAAGCATTGGGAAGAGTTATTTCCATTGGTATAATTTGCGTATAACTACAGTTATCAAAGAACCATTAAGATGGTGCCTTTCGATTTTCTTTACAGGAGACCATGTCGGACACCTTGAGTTGGGATTAGCTTGAGAATAGGGTCCTGGTGGGACCAGAAGCGATCCAAGAAATGGAATATCAAATGCAAAATATAAGACAAAGAATTAAGGAAGCGCAGGATCGACAGAAGAGTTATGCCGATGCACATCGTGTCGACCGTAGTTACGATGTTGATGATCGAGTATTCTTGCAGGTGAAACCGCATAAGAGTTTGATCAAGTTTGGAAAGGGTGCTAAAATATCTCCTAGGTTTGTGGGATCCTACGGGATTGTGGAAAAGAGAGGGCCCTGGCCTATTGACTATCCTTGCTTGATCCTTAAGGCATATGCATGATGTCTTTCATGTCTCTGTTTGAGACACTATGTTAGTAATCCTACACATGTTTTGACTTGAGTACCTTGCAGGTATCAGATGAGGGTGCTCTCACAGCTGAGCCAATCCGCATCCTAGACCATCGCATTCAACAACTACGACGTTGAATAGTAGATGAGGTCAAGCTCCAATGGGACAACTATAGTCCGCACTCAGTGACCTCGGAGGACGCATATGATATGCGTTAGTAGTTTCCATTTTTGTTTGATAGGTAGAATTATGATATTGTGATACACTTTATTTCGGCACTTATATACTGTGAAATTTCGGGCCGAAGTTTAGACCAAGTGTGTACGTAACATCTCGCTCTTGCACACACTAAGCGAACTTATTCTTTGAAGACACTTGCTTGCAAGTGATCCAGATTATGATATGATTGACTATTTGATTATGATTATGAGATATTATGGATTGGTGATATTCTATTTGGTTTTATTACATAGAAATGTGCTATTGAATGGGTTCTCCTGAGTGTGCAAGACTTTGGACCTTGAGGATGCAAAGGCATCGATGAAACCCCTTGGACTCTGGACCGAGTTAGGGAGTGGATTGTTGCGTTGAATATTGTTGATGTGACATATCTACATATGATTAGATGTTATGATGATTGATTATTATTGCTGACATGATTCGTTGATGGATGCAGGCTAACGATAGCTTGCTGACCAAAATCACATGTGGAGTAGAGGGGTCACACACGACAACCAAAGAATTTGAGGGAGAGGTGTGGGAGCAGCCATGCCATAGCCTACTAGAACTCCCACTATGGCTTGATCTATAGGTTAACGATTACCTAGTTCGAGAAGAACCACGATGTCATGAGGGAAGACTATGCCAGTCGCTCATGATGATTCTAAGGGGCACGCAATAAGGTAGGGGCCTTATTCCTTAGAGGCCCTTAGTATCCCACAAGATCACCTGGCGGAGTATTGACTCCTGGGGTTTTTTATTTCTACCAAGTCATTCAAGAGGCAAGTGGAACCCTTGGAGCATGTAGTGTGTCCTGAAGGGAACGCCATGCAACGAAAATGAAAAGAGGTGAGTGGTGCCCTTGGAGCACGTAGTGAATTCTGAAGGGCACATCATGCAAGGAAAACGAAAATAGGTGAGTGGCACCCTTGGATCACTTGGTGCATCCTGAAGGGCATGTCACGATTTTAATTGGTAAGTGAATAAACCTAGTAGTCCTTAAAATTAATGATGTGATAATTAAGATTTAAAAATTATTTTCCCTAATAAAAATGTCATCGAGCCTAGTGAAATTAAAATATAGGTCTAAGTAGAACATGTGGTCAAAATAATAATAATAATAATAATTAAAAATAAACATGTAACCAAAAGGGGGGTAATAAATTGAAATTATTTATTAAATTCAAAATTTTAATGGAGGATTAAAATTTTAAAAAGGGGAAATGGTTGTTTTTATCTATTTTTGCTAATTTAATTTTTGTAAAAAAAAAAGAAGAGAAAAGGGTAAATGGTTGTTTCATCTACACTTGCTAAATTAATTTTTAATTAAAGAAGAAAAAGGGTAAATGGTTGTTTTATCTTCACTTGCTAAATCGACTTTTAGTTAAAAAGGAAAAATGGGGAAACTTAAAGAAAAATGGGGAAACTTAAGAAAAAGGGGAAATGTAAAGAAAAAATTGAATGTCTAACTTAGTAAGGAATCTTGTCTTTCAAACATTTTAATTATGAACTCAACTAGGAATTAAGTAAGACGTAAGTCATTTAAGAAGTGTAAGGGAATTTTGGGACACCTAGGAGCGTTTCTCAGAACGCTTTTAGTTTGGTGAGGGAAATAGGAATAATTAATTAAATAATAAAATTAATTTCTAGTGCATCTAGGGGATCGGGAGACATGTGTACGAGGGAGGTTTTTCATAATTAATTAAATGAAAAAGGAATTTAATGAGAAATTGGGAAACTAATTACTTTAAAACTATATAAAAAGGATGGAGGAGGAGGAGTATGGATATCATCTTTTTGTGTAATGTTACGTTGCTGAATTTTTCTCTTGACTGAACTTCTCTTGTGGGAGTTGGGATACCCAGATCGAGTAACGAGTGGTAGCTCAACCTTGCGAGGAGAGCTGGGTATAGCAGTTCTCTGGTATTGTGTGTGTGGCCCCTTTACGACTCGGGGGGCTCAAGGGGAAGAAGAGTACCCCTTGCGTTGGCTGGGAGGTACCAGTGAGGTCACATCGGTTGGCAAGTGGGATTTGGATAGAATGCATGTGGGACATTGACTCAGAGCATTCACATTGGGATACATTACACATGTGTATATTTTGAATGGTAGTTTAATATTGTTCCTACACTTTCATTACTATACTTCTATTGTGTAAAGATTATGTTTTATTCAACGTTTTATAATCAAGAGCTTAAAGTCATCCTAGCCTTATGCTCACTGTATTTTGAATTGATTCCCTTAGCAAACCCAAACTTTGATTTCTATGACTTCTTTCTGTTTGTTTTATTGACTATTATGAATAAATTTGTGTTTTTCCCTTCTCCCTTTAGTTATTAGTCGGTGCCTGAGTAGTCGGCCAGTAGCCGAATCGACGGTCATCACTTCGGTGTTTAAAGACTTATAGATTCAAATGCCCTGCTTTCCTATGCAAGGATAATAATTGAAGGATAATTTTTTCCCAGTTATCAACCCTTACTTATCTCTGCGTTTTTCTCTTATGATTAATCTTAATTCCTTGCGCCTTCTTGTGATCGATTAGTCTCTGCGTTTTGTTGATTCGTCTTTGATCTATCCATCTCTGCATTTCCTTGAATAATTATCTCTGCATTTCCTTGAATGATCAACTTTGCGGTTCTTGGGATGTTTAAGCTATGCGTTTGAATGATTAATCTTTGAAGGAGTAATCTGAAGAAATTGTTTTTCCCATATTTGTTTTACCAAATTGTTTTTTCCAGAGCATCACTGTGTTTTATGACTAGATGTGATAGTGTTGATTTGTATATGTTTGAATGGTAGCGAATCCCCCCTTTTTGATTGAATGACAGCTAAATTTTATATTGAATCACAACGAGTTTTTTTAGCTTGAATGGCAACGAATTTATATATCGAATGACTGCGATCTTGTATATTATTTTACCCAGCATTCAAAAACGTTTTTATTGACATTTTACACAGTATGTATCCACATTTCGCCTGGCATTTTACCCAGCATTCAAAAACGTTTTTATTGGCATTTTACATAGTATGCATCCACGTTTTTACTGGCATTTTACACAGTATGGATCCACGTTTTTATTGGCATTTTTACCCAGCATTCAAAAATGTTTTTATTGGCATTTTACGTTGTATGCATCCACATTTTACTTGGCATTTTTACCCAGCATTCAACCACGTTTTTATTGGCATTTTATACAGTATGCATCCACGTTTTTCTTGGCATTTTACCCAGCATTCAAAAACGTTTTTATTGGTATTTTACACAGTATGCATCCACGTTTTGCCTGGAATTTTTACCTAGAAATCAACGACAGTTTTATTGGCATTTTATACAGTATGCATCCATGTTTTTCTTGGCATTTTTACCCAGAATTCAACAACGAACTTATTGACATACTACACAACAATTACACAGTACCCACTCAGTGAATTGGGGGCTTGAGTCTCTGCGTTTTTGTTGAATGATTAATCTTTACATTTAATTCATCTTTGCATGTAAGCAAACTCGTCTTGCATTTTCTGTTATGAATCATCCATGTGTCCTCTCCATAAATAAACTCTGTGATCATGCATTTAATTGACAACAAAATCTTATGTTGATGGACAACATTATCATAGATTTAATGGACCACGTGGGTATTATATATTAGACAACGTGGGTATTGCAAGATTTATCTAATAGACAACGATATATTAACTTGTTGTTGACAGTGATGTATCAAAATACAATAATCTTTTTAGACAACGATAAATCCTTTAGAAAATCGATGTATCTAATTGACTGCGCCTTTTAATGGAAATGAATCCATTTTTGGTTGCTTAATTGGTCATAATCACACGTTCTTTAATCTAACAGATGTAGATATTGTTATTTAAAGTTAGACATAGATATATTGTTTTATTTTTACATTTAAAAGACAACAATTTATATTTAAAAGACAACAAGTATATTCCTATAAGATAGTGATATAGTTTCAGTTTTAAATAGCGAATTCATAAGATTGCAATTCATAAGATAGTGATATAGTTTCAATTTTAAATAGTGATATAATACATCAAATTCATATAGTTACAGTCTTAAAATATAGCAAATTTAGTTTTAAAAGATAGCGATATATACTTATCTCATATTTGGAATCGGAGAATAGCTACAATGAAATCTTTGTTGAATATAATTATTTTAATGTGTATGCAATAGTTTTTAAATCACATTGTGTTAACAGTTTAATGGTTCTTATTAACCCCTTGCTTGTTATTACCCCCTTGCTTCTTATTAACAAATTTTAATAAGTTGCACAGTAGTATTGTTGCTTCAACTTAAATCTCTCCTTTGTAATAGGGGAAATATCAATGCATAACAATAATGTTATGAGGATCAGATTATAATAGTTTAGTAGCCTTGGCATCAACTTTATTGGTTCCATTTTAAATGGTAGTTAGATAGGGTGGAACAGTCTAATAATGTGTGGCTATTTTGATTGTTGATTAGTTTTACATTCACCTAATAGTTTCAGTTTCAATGGCGATATAATATGATTATTGATTATTTAATTATGAGTAAGGCATTTACCCCTTAGATTATATTAACAACCACTTTTGCATTTAGATCAATGGTTAAATATGTTTAATGCATTGAACGCCTATAATAGTTTTTTCCTTACATTAATCTTAATTGTTTTGATTATAGGTATTGGGATTATCACCTCAACAACCCTAAATGTTCTCCCATCAAGGAACTAGATAAGGACCTATTGAATTATTGAATGTATTTTTGTAAGGTTGCTGCATTATTGGATTTTATGTTGGGACGAAGGGTTGGAATTATTGTGGTTGCGCATGGGTCTCTAGTGCTCCCATTGCACTGTGGCAACATGATTTCTTGATATTGGATCGTTGCGGGCATGGATCAAGAAGTGCACACGATAACCTGGCTTAGGATCATGTGCCACCCGATGTGGTTGATGACTGTTTTTTTTATGGTGCTACTTGATTTGTAACATTTTTGTTTGTCTCTCTCTCTTTGGAAAGGTTCTAGTTATTGGTCGTCGAAGCAGATGTGTCGGGTTGTTGATGTTGTCCTTTAGCTTGTAGGCATTGTCTTGATTGTGTTGGGAAGGTAGCCGATTTTATCTGCCTATTGATTATCGCATGTTTCGTCCAGTTGCATCATGTGCTAGTACTACGGGTCATTGTTGTCTATTTCCTGGAGGTGTAATTTGTGTTCGCCGTCAAGTTGTGTTGATTAATTGTGGTCGTTGATTGCCTTCCTGCTTAAAAAAAAAAAAATTGCACTTGCTTGTGTCACATGTGGTCGTAACGATGGGGGTTGTTACATATGTACATAGTTTTCTTCTTCAGTTCAAGTTTTCCACAATAAGGCAATCTCTATATGCAAATAATCTTTTAAGATAACTCCATGAAAGAAGAAAAAATGCATGAAAATAATTGAAGATGACTCCATAGCTCAATGGAAAAAACAAATTGTTTTCATATTATGGGTTCTCGGTTACCCAAAAGGGGTACTTGTCCCGAAGTTGGAGCTAGTTGTTGACCAAAAAATGGTCATCTATATTTTCCTTCTCCTGGATTAATAAACAAAATTGATTTCAAACGAATAAATTTTTTGAACGATTACAAGTTCATTGTGTAGCCCCCAATCTCACCTTCGTCATGCATTTTTCGGATTCAAAACCCGAGTTCATATCCTCAAGATATCCAGATTTGCATTTAAATAGAAAAATGTGGTTCTTCCATGTGGAACAAAGCTAATTTTATGGAACTACATCTAAATTTTAGGGTTCATAACCCATGTATTTTCTTGAATCTTTGTGGGCCCAAGACCCATGTTTTCTTGGATTTTGACTGGCCGGAGACCCTTGTTTTCTTGAATATTCCCTAGTCTCTGGCCCATATTCATTCTTCTTATTATAGCATCAAGGGTTAATTCACAACTTCCATGCTCCACTCTTGTATCCTCTCCTTATATATACCCACCACATCACTCCAAACTTATATTACTTTATTCTTTACAGGTTCATAAATATTCCTCACCTTCACAGGCACCCACCTCCCACCATTCCCCTTCCTCTCCACTCCACCCCCCTTACCCATCCCCTAACTCCATACTTATTTTAATTGCATGTTTATGTTAGACTCACAGACTCCATTACCCCCTCACCTCCCTCACTCCCCAACCCTCCAACCTGACATGCCTACATATTTTCCTCCATTACCTCACCCTACATCACTCCCTCACCTCAGCCACCCACAAATTACCCTCCCCCTAAACTACCCACTCCTATCCCCTCTTGTTAACATTTCCCCACTTAAAATTTATACTTAAACTTTATTGCATACAATGAGAACATTCCACATGGCATCCAATGAGAACATTCCACATGGAAACCAATAATTTTGTGACACATGGTAGTTCATTACTGGTGACACATGGTGGACGTATGGCACCATACAACTTATGACACGTGACAATGAATGAAGATATGACATGAATTGTTGAATTATCACGCGAACACACATGGAGAAATTTGGATGGCTAACTCATCATGGTGGCTGGGTATGAGGTGGAGGTTGATTGGGTATTTAAAATATTATTTTATTAATTAATTTCCAAGGGTCGAATTATCAAAGTCTCCATAGTATTCTCTTCTCATGTTTCTATTAAGTATATAATACACTTAGTATTATATTCACTAAAGAATCCAATAATCCCATGCATGTGGGATAATATTTTAAACCAAAAAATTTGAATTGTTATGGAGGAAGGCGAATTCAAATCAAGGGCTTGGATTTCCCAGTGAAGTTGATCAGTGATTGTTGAGTGTTATTCTTTGGAAGGCCATATATTGAGATCCAGGATTTGGAATTGCAAAAAAGTTACCTTGTTGGAAATATATTTCGATGAGGAAGATGATGGAATAGGTCTTAAGAGCTGAATCTTTCCAGAATATTATCAAAAATTAAAAGAACAGTCAACAACATTTTTATTCCTTGCTGATAAATCTGTTTGAAACCTCAACTTCATGAGGTCATAGCTTGAGATCCAGAGATCGAAACCGGGCCCAGAAGGACTCATTGGAAAGATAAGATGATTAATATCACATAGATTTTTTTTTAAATGGATTAGAATATGGATATAATAGGCATAAAATTAAAACACAATCCCCCTTTTAAAATGGAAATTAATTAAATTTTGAATTTTTTATTTATTTATTTTTATTAAAGAAAAAAAGGGGAAAATTTCAAGATACAAATATCAATGATTTCAATTCATTAATTATACTCAATTAATTCATTAATTAAAGTGATCTCTTCAAGAAAGGAAAAACCCTAACTTCCTCAAAGAGTTAGAAGAGATTTTTTTTTTAAAATGAAGAAAGGGATTCATCAAGGGTTCCATTATTAGAAGGGAAGGGGCAGAAGATCATAAGAATAAAGTGAAAACATCAATATGAATTAAATCTTCTGATCAATGAAAAGAGAATCTCCATCTTCTCAACTATTTTTCTTCTTCTACACCATTTTCTCAAAGCTTTATGCTTGGATTTCTGAATTGAGCAGAAGGCAGAGATTCTTTAGTGTTCTTCTTGTATTCTTCAAAAGACTTTTCTTATATGATCATGGAGTATTAAAACTGGATGTGTGTGACTGTTATATATTTTATATATTGTTGAATATATTTCATGAATGAAAATCCACAAAGAATTACTTCGGGGCATGACTTAAATGATGTTTTAGATCTTGGTATTTCTGAGTGTGAGATGTTTTAACTACAACATTATTTTAAAATTCTCTGAGATGATCTAAAAATTTCTCTTCTATTTATCGTAAAGAAGATATGGATGTATTTTCATGTGATTAAGAAGGTTGTATATATGATGTTGAGGAAATATATATTATGATATTGAAGCCTATCTTCAATCTTTCTATAGTTACAATATTTCTTGTTTCACTTAAAGATAATATAAGGCTATTGAAGAACCATTTCATGCACAAATCTAAGAAATAAATATCTAGGGTTTGTTGTTTAAGAAATATCCCTAATCCAAGATATTCAAGACACATATTTTATCCAAAGAGGAGTACCACCTCTATAAAAATGCAAGGGGATTCATATCCTTGTGAGGTTGTTGTTTCGGTCTAAACAGATACAAACATCAACAGTAGGGGAGGGATCTAAGTGAAACTAGGAAGGTGAGAGCATGAGACATGAAAAATAGGGATAAAGGGGGATGAGGTGGGAATAAAATTAGTTAGGCATAAAAGTACATGATCACTCTAAACCATACAAACTTTCCTAGTTCATTTGCATGTTCCTAGAGTGCGTGGATGTTCTTTTCATTTCATTTTTTTTAGGAAAGAATGACCAATCATGCTTACATGTTTTCTAAGTTTGTTTCATCAAATATATGTTTGAGATGACAAACCTAGTGGTTTGGGATGCAAATACATTAAAACTTCTATTTTTTTTAATATCTCTCAATACCTCTATTTTTGACATTATTTTTCTATAGGCTACACAAATCCATTGTTGATGAAACTATAAAAACATATAGATTCAACTATTCAAATTCCAAATATACAATTTTTTTAACTAATATTTTTTACTATTTATAGTATATTTTTGTCTTGAAATATATTAGAATCTTAAAATACATTCCTCTTTTATTTATGCTATAACCTTTTTTCTCCTTAACCTTTTTTTTAAATAATTTATATGTTGCACTAGTACATATTGAGATCTACAATATTGAAAAAATAAAAATTGTTTGATAATGCTTGATAATGACTTTCATAATTTAAAAAATATATAAATTGAACAATATAAATTTTGAAACAATAGCCTTGCATAAGAGAAATGTGTTCTCTACAAGTCTGCAAATTTTTTTAAGGAAATTCCATTGTTTTGGTACTCAACATTAACACTAACGAAAACATATGCACTATAGTTTGCATGAAAAATAACATACTACTATTAGGAGAACTCAAATTTCACATAATCACACACAATTTATATAAATAAAAATTACATATTGTGAAAGCTAACTCATTCTCATACATTTAATATTTTAACACCATATTCAAATTCATTGTGAACGTACCTTGAAGTATCCCTCCAAGTTACCATATTGTTGTTTTTTCATGTTTGCATTGCCCTAACAGAGCATGAGAGGCCATCATTAACTTGCACTGACCCTTATATAATATACAATGTAGAAAACAATTTTATATTTAAATAACTAAGGAACATAGAATGTGAAATCATATGGATTTAAATGGTTTTTTAATATTTGTTAATAGAAACAATATTTTTGACAAAATGTATGTCGAATTTTGTGTAACAAGTCCATTTATGAGATAATTAGCATGTAAATATTTGAAGTTCATATAATAATTGTAAATAATAATTTGTACATTAGGGTTAAAATTGAATTGGGTGAGGTATATTATGAATGAAATATTACAAAATGTTCTAGATGCACATGAACAAAACCAAGACTTATATTATAGGAATTTCTTACTACTACTTGCATTCTCACAGTGGATAGAGTCAGTGAGCATTGAATTTCCATAGTGGGATATTGAGGCCAAGTTTGTGTTGGCCAAGTAAGTGTTGACCAAGTATGATCCCCTAGAATTTTCCACAAACAAGGAAATGCATGTTAGGATCAACATTGTATTTGAAATGTATTACTAGGTCACATGAAACACTATCACATGGATTATAAGGATGCACATGGACATTATTGATCCTCAAGAGGTTGTGACAACCAAACAACAACATGAATCTAGAGGTATAGGTTGAGACATTAGAATTAATGTTCACACCTTAACATGTGGAGTGGGCCATCAAGCTACGGGCCAAGGTGGTAGTAGAATAACAGAAGAAATAAACAAATAAAAATTTCTAGTAACAACTTTCATGGAGGAAGATCTCTTGGGAAAGAGTGAAAACCTATAATTGAAAGGAGTAATAGCATTCAAATCCATTGACTTTTATGAATCAATGAAGTATATGAGGAAGGGTCCACTCATTGTACATGGTAGAGCTTATGACTTAATGATAGGGAAGGATTTTCAACCCCTCCTCCAATTATGGATGCATCCAATAGTGGGATGACACTCAACATTTGAACATCCCCATAGAGAAAGGGTATCGACATTGCTACCTAGGAGTGGGTGGTAATCCTTCGACAAAGTAGCAAGATCAGTTCATCACCAAAGCATTTGCATTAGAACTCCAACACTAGTCAATAGATGAAGGAAATTTTTGGTTGTCACATACATTTATTTCCCCTTGTCAGGAATTACAATCGAATATGTTAATCACTCTACCATGGGCCACTCGTACCTCACTAACAATTATCCTCATCCCTAATAATTTAGAAGATTTAGAATATAACAATTTCAACCAAGGTCTGCACATGATAAAAGGAGAATAAGAGTTGCAACACCTTCTAGATACAAGGTTAATTGATATGTCCTAGGAAGAGCCCTATAAGGAAGAAGTATATGTGGGGTTCATAATCAAAGAAGTTCCATCAAATACACCCCCATGCAATTCCATTGAAAGGATTCAAGAATCTCATGAAGAATTATATTATGATTCCTCTAAGGAGTTTCTTTCATATCATGATGCTCCTTTACGTTCTTCACCAATCCCATCAATGGCTTCAAAATATGCAACAAAATAAAGAATTATCTAGAGAAGGAGACTATTTCATAGAACTCCATTAAATCTACCAGAAGTAGATTTTCAAATACCCAATATTCCTATGAAAAATGTTTCTACATTCTTTGGAAATACTTTAGAAGATGTAGAGAAAAAATTGTTTATAGATGATCATGCCATGTATGATCAGAATGAAACATAGCTGAATTATTCTTCAGTTAGGAGGTTCGAGGGATGGGCCTTTTGTTTGAATGGACAAAGTGTTTCAAGATTTAGAGGGTATAGTCCTCATCTATCAAGCTAATCATTATTCTATGTATTTCATGACTCTCTTGATATCTCTAAATTATTAGCTAACTCTCTATATTGCATGAGAAACACAATGGAAAAAGGTTATATAGGGAAGTCGCAGTGATTGTTCGACAATTTAACTTAATAGCCTTGCACATCAAAAGAGTATATCCCTTTGAGCCACCCTGTGAAAGGATATGAATCCTTGAGGACATGTGCTTTCCTAAATGGATTCCAATGTGCACGTGAAATTTTGAATCTCATTTAAAACAACATTACATGTCGATTATTCTTACAGAATCTAGGAGGGGATGCCATTGAATGGTACCATTAATTGTTTTCAAGTACCACTACCAATTGTGATGTGTTAGAAACTTTGTTTTCTAAAAATTTACCGTTCCCACCCTCTCCCATATGGACACAAGATAATGAATATTTCAACCTTTCAAATACTCCATGTGAATATATTTTGAGTAGAAAACGTGCTAATAAAATTGAGGAGCCTCCACCCAATGCAAGATAATATTTTAATCTTGCAATAGATGATGAAAATCCACAAGAACATTCGTAGAAAGAACAATTTGTGGAAGAAATGAATCTTAAGAAGAATGATGAACAAGATTTCCATTACATGAAGGAGAAGTCTTTTCAATACATTGTTGATGAATCAAGAACCTTGGAATTGGTTGGAGATAAGAAGAAGGATGAAAGTATTCACATATTGGAAACTCCTCATCCAATCAAAGATGATAGTATTCTTGAGCAATGAAGAATTGATTTCATTGAATCATGGTTCCAAAGCATTGTTATCAAAACAATGCAATCATATTTCAAGTGTATCTTGTTCAGTTTTTCCTCGACACACTTTGGATATTCCCTTGACTCATTGGTACAATCCCCAATTTGTTCACTAATTATGGAGTTCATCCCAAATATCATATGGATGATTGAATGACTCCATTGAAAATCTACTTACACCTAAAAGTGCCCCTTTCTTCCAAGTAAGATAGGGTAGGTATATCATGTATGTACATAGTTTTCTTCTTCAGTTCAAGTTTTGCACAATAAGGGAATCTTTATATGCAAATAATATTTGAAGATACCTCCATGAAAGAAGAAAAAATGAAAGAAATTATTTTGAATATGACTCCATATCTCAATGGAAAAAGAAATTTGTTTTCATACTCTTGGTTCTCAGTTACCCACAAGGGGTACTAGTCCCATAGTTGGAGCTGATTGCTGATCAAAAAATGGTCATCTATATTTTCCTACTCCTAGAATAATAAGTAAAATTGATTTCAAACGAATAAATTTTTTGAATGATTACAAGTTCATTGTGTAGCCTCCAGTCTCATCTTCGTCACATATTTTTTGGATTAAAAACCCTAGTTTATATGTTCAATATATCTAGGTTTGCATTTAAACAAAAAAATGTGCTTCTTCCGTGTGGAAGAAAGTTGATTTCCTGGAACCACATATAAATTTTAGGGTTCATAACCCATGCATTTTCTTTAATCTTCGAGGGTCCAAGACCCATGTTTTCTTGAATTTTCACAAGCCTGAGACCCTTTTTTTCTTGAATCTTCCCTATTCCATGGCCCATATTCATTCTTCTTAATATAACATCGAGGGTTAATTCACAATTTCCATGCTCCACTCTTGTATCCTCTCCTTATAGTTCCCCACCACTTCACTCCAAACTTATATTACTTTATTCTTCACGGGTTCATAAATCTTCCTCACCTTTGAGGGCACCCACCACCCACCATTCCCCATCCTCTACACTCCACTTACACATCCCCTAACTCCATACTTATTTTAATTTCATGCTTATATCAGACTCACAGAGTCCCTTACCCCCTCACCTCCCTCACCCCAACCCTCCAACCTGACATGCCTACATATTACCCCCCCTTACCTCACCCTACGTCACTCCCTAACCTAAACCACCCACAAATTACCCTCCCCCTATACTACCCAATCCTATTCCCTCTCGTTCACCTTTCCCCACTTAAAATTATACTTAAATTTTATTGCATACAATGAGAACATTCCACATGGCATCCAATGAGAACATTTCACATGGAAACCAATAATTTTGTGACACATGGTAGTTCATTACTGGTGACACATGGTGGACATATGGCACCATACAACTTGTGACAAGTGGCAATGAATGAATATATGACATGAATTGTTGACTTATCACGCGAAGACACATGGAGAAATTTAGATGGTTGACTCATCATGGTGGCTAGGTATGAGGTGGAGGTATACTGGGTATTTAAAATATGATTTTGTTAATTAATTTCCAAGGGTCGAATTATCAATGTCTCCATAGTCTTATCTTCTCCTGTTTCTATTAAGTATATAAAATACTTAGTATTATATTCACTAAAGAATCCAATAATCCCATGCATTTGGGATAATATTTTAAACCAAAAAATTTGAATTGTTATGGAGGAAGGAAAATTCAAATCAAAGGCTTGGATTTCCTGGTGAAGTTGATCAACGATTGCTGAGTGTTAATCTTTGGAAGGCCATATATTGAGATCCAAGAGTTGGAATTGTGAAAACGTTACCTTGTTGGAAATATATTTCAATGACGAAGATGATGGAATAGGTCGTTAGAGCTGAATGTTTACAGAATATTCTCAAAAATTAAAAGAACAGTCAACAACATTTTTATTCCTTGCTGATAAATCTGTTTGAAACCTCAACTTCACGAGGTCATAGCTTGAGATTCAGAGATTGAAATCGTTCCCAAAAGGACTCGTTGGAAATATAATATGATGAATATCACACAGAAATTGTTTTAGATGGCTCAAAATATGGATATCCTAGGCATAAAATTAAAACAAAGTCCCCCTTTTAAAAGGGAAATTAATAAAACTTTTGAAAATAAAATTTTATTTAATTTTTTTAGTAAAGACAGAAAGGGGTCGATTTCAAGATAAAAATATCAATGATTCCAATTCATTAATTAGACTCAATTAAGTCATTAATTAAAGTGATTTCTTCAAGAAAGGAAAAAACCCTAACTTCCTCAAGGAGTTAGAAGAGATTTGTTTTTAAAAGTGAAGAGAGGGATTCATCAAGGGTTCCATTATCAGAAGGGAAGGGGCAGAAGATCATAAGAATAAAGTGCAAACAACAAATTTAAGTGAAGCTTCTGATCAATGAAAAGATAATCTCCATCTTCTCAAGTATATTTCTTCTTCTACACCATTTTCTCAAAGCTTTATGCTTGGATTTCTAAATTGAGCACAAGGCAGAGATTCTTGAGTGTTCTTCTTGTATTCTTCAAAACACTTTTCTTATATGATCATGGAGTATTACAACTTGATGTGTGTGATTGTTATATACTTTATATATTGTTGAATATATTTCATGAATAAAAAACCACAAAGAATTACTTTGTGACATGACTGCAATGATGTTTTAGATCTTAGTATTTCTGATTGTGAGATGTTTGAAGTATGTTTATCAATTTCTCTTATGTTTTAACTACAACATTCTTTAAAAATTCTCTGAGATGATTAAAACATTTCTCTCCTATTTATCATTAAGAAGGTATGGATGTATTTTCATGTGATTAAGAAGGTTGTATATATGATGCTGATGAAATATATATTATGATATTGAAGCATATATTCAATCTTTTTGTAGTTAAAATATTTCTTCTTGCACTTACAGATCATATAAGGCTATTGAAGAACCATTTCATGCACAAACCCAAGAAATAAATATCTAGGGTTTGTTGTTTAATAAATATCTCTAATCCAAGATATTCAAGACATATGTTTTATCCAAAGATGAGTACCACCTCTATAAAAATGCAGGAGGATTCATATCCTTGTGAGGTTGTTGTTTTAGTCTAAACAAACACAAACATCAGTAGTAGGGGAGGGATCTAAGTGAAACCAAGAGATAGGTGAGAGCATGAGACATGAAAAAGAGGGATAAAGGGGGAGGAGATGAGAATAAAATTAGTTAGAAATAAAAGTGCAAGATCACTCTAAACCGTACACACTTTCCTAGTTCATTTGCATGTTCTTAGAGTGCGTGGATGTTCTTTTCATTTCAATTTTTTTTTAGGAAAGAATGACCAATCATGCTTAAATGTTTTCTAAGTTTGTTTCATTAGATATATGTTTGAGATGACAAACCTACTGGTTTGGGATGAAAATACATTAAAACTTCCATTTTTTTAATACCTCTCAATACCTCTATTTTTGACATTATTTTTCTATAGGCTACACAAATCCATTGCTAATGAAACTATAAACACATATAGATTCAACTATTCAAATTCCATATATATAATTTTTTTAACTAATATTTTTTACTATTTATAGTATATTTTTGTCTTGAAATATATTAAAATCTTAAAACACATACCTCTTTTATTTATGCTATAACTTTTTTTCTCCTTAACCTTTTTAAAAATAAGTTGTATGTTGCACTAGTACATATTGAGATCTACAATATTGAAAAAATAAAAAAATGTTTGATAATGAATTTCATAATTTAAAAAATATATAAAATGAACAATATAAATTTTGAAAAAATATCCTTGCATAAGAGAAATGTGTTCTCTACAAGTTTCCAAAAATTTTTAAGGAAATTCCATTGGTTTGGTACTCAACATTAGCACTAACGAAAACATATGCACTATATTTTGCATGAAAAATAACATACTACTATTAGGAGAACTCAAATTTCACATAATCACACACAATTTATATAAATAAAAATTATATATTGTGAAAGCTAACTCATTTTCATACATTTAATATTTTAACACCATATTCAAATTCATTGTGAACGTACCTTGAAGTATCCCTCCAAGTTACCATATTGTTGTTTTTTCATGTTTTCATTGCCACTAACGGATCATGAGAGACCATCATTAACTTGCACTGACCCTTATATAATATACAATGTAGAAATCAATTTTATATTTAAATAACTAAGGAACATAGAATGTGAAAACATATGGATTTAAATGTTTTTTTAATATTTATTAATAGAAACAATATTTTTGACAAATGTATGTCTAATTTTGTGTAACAAGTCCAATTATGAGATCATTAGCATGTAAATATTTGAAGTTCATATAATAATTGTAAATAATAATTTGTACATTAGGGGTAAAATTGAATTGGGTGAGGTATCTTATGAATGAAATCTTACAAAATGTTCTATATGCACATGAACAAAAACAAGACTTCTACTATAGGAATTTGTTACTACTACTTGCATTCTCACAGTTGGTAGAGTCAATGAGCATTGAATTTCCATAGCGAGATATTGAGGCCAAGTTTGTGTTGGCCAAGTAAGTGTCGACCAAGTATGATCCCCTAGAATTTTCCACAGACAAGGAAATGCATGTTAGGATCAACGTTGTATTTGAAATGCACTACTAGGACACATGAAACACCATCACATGGATTACAACGATGCACATGGACATTATTGATCCTCAATAGGTTATGACAACCAAATAATAACATGAATCTAGAGGTAGAGGTTGAGACATTAGAATTCATGTTCACACCTTAACCTTTGGAGTTGGCCATCAAGCTATGGGCCAAGGTGACAGTAGAACAACAAAAGAAATAAGCAAATAAAAACTTCTAGTAACAACCTTCATGGAGGGAGATCTCTTGGGAAAGAGTGAACAACTATAATTCAAAGGAACAATAGCATTCACATCCATTGAATTGTATGAATCAATGATGTATATGAGGAAGGGTCCACTCATTTTACATGGTAGAGCTTATGACTCAATGATAGGGAAGGATTTGCAGCCCCTCCTACTATTATGGATGCATCAAATAGTGGGATGACATCAACATTTGAACATCCCCACATAGAAGGGGTATCGACATTGCTACCTAGAAGTGGGTGGTAATCCTTCGAAAAAGTAGCAAGATCAGTTCATCAGCAAGGCATTTGCATTAGAACTCCAACACTAGTCAATAGATGAAGGATAATTTTTATTTTCACATACATTGCTTTCCCCTTGTCAAGAACTACAATTGCAGATGTTAATCACTCTACCATGGGCCAGTCATATCTCAGTAACAATTATCCTCATCCTTAATAATTTAGATGATTTAGAATATAACAATTTCAACCAAGGCATGTACATGATAAAAGGAGAAGAAGAGTTGCAACTCCTTCTAGATACAAGGTTCAATGATATGTCCTAGGAGGAGCTTAGAAGAAAGAAGTATATGTGGGGTTCATAATCAAACAAGTTCCATCAAATACACCCCCACCATGACCACAAGGGAAGAGAAGAACCCAAGGTTCAATGGGGAAGATGACTTCCAGTACTGAAGAGGCACTTACAAAAGAAAAAGAAAGGATCTCGGTGAAGTACCTCAGAGAAAAAAATGAAGTTTGGGGTATCCCAAGTGGATATTATTGTACAAGAATTCCACAAGGGAGACATGGTCCCAAAACACACTATATAGATCCATGAAAAATCTATGTACCCTCCATTGCTAAGTTAATCATAGTGTCAGCTTTTGAGATCATGAACTAGTCCACAAAGAAGAAGGACTACTGGAGGGATCCATAGATCCACCATCTATGACTAAAGGATCAATTGGAGGAGAAGGAAAAGGAAAAGAAAGCCATGCACCTTCAAGAAAAAAATCCCATTGAGAGTGAGGTCCCCTAGAGAAAGAAAGTAGAAGATTCAGTACATGATTTAAGAAAAAATAAGAAGAAAGTGTTGTCACATTGGAGACACTAAGGAAGTAAGTCGTGGGTGTAAGAACATGAGAAGAAAAATTACATGATGTAGCTTTCAAAATGGGGAACGAACTATCGGATTGGTTCATCAAGGTGCTTCTTCCCCTACCTAAGGATTTCGAGTGAGCACAATAGGAAAGTAGCACCATAACCAAGGTGACAACAACCTTGCATCAAATCAAACATAACCAAAAGGGGCTATTGGAGTTAGTGGGAAAAGCAGAGATGAGAAGAGAGGAGGTAAAGAAATAGGAAGTGTCAAGAAAAGAAAATAGCGTGACCAAGAACCATGGGAAATGCTATATGTTAATTATTTTTCCTCTTGTTATTGAAACTCATGCACAAATTGAGTAGTTAGAATAGTTGTGCCTTAAGTGTTAAGCATTGTGGGTGAAATTTCAATGACACGGTGACATCGTGATGGTACTTGAATAGATTATTTAGCAAATGATAGAATGATTGAAGGAGCAATTTGAGAAGGTCTATGATAAGGCCATCAAATCTAAAAGTGGGACAAGATGGGGGAAGCACGTAATATTGTGATTTAACAAGATGTTATGGAGGATGAGAAAAAGAGTATGAGGAATATAGCCAAGAGGTTGGCATACAAATCACAGTCTAAGTTTAGAGTAGAAAACAAAATCAAGCTACAATTAGAAATTGAGATGATGGTAATAATCGAGAACATCCCTTACCTGACGATGCTATGATAGATATAGTTAAGAAAAAATGTGCCCAAAAAATCCAAGATGCCATTATGTGAACTGGAAGGTTCCATTTAATGAGTTCAATAGATTCAAGGATGCCACTATCGCAGAATTCCCTTAATTGGAATGGCCTTTTTAGCAATAGGATGGTGGCACCGACTTAGGAACAAGTTGGAAGGAGTGGTGAGAGAGTTGTTGTGGGCCATTTTTGTTTAAGTACCAGGAACAAAGATGAGTTTAGAAGAAGATGAATTCACAAATAATGAGAAGCCATAAAATCATGAGTTTGTGAAACTGCAAAATCTTGAGTACAAAAATTCTAAAGACTGATCTTGTAAATTCTATATTCTCAATCTCCCCTACACTCTATACATGTTTCTAAAAGGCACCTATTTTTGTCATCACTATCTTAAAGTCTAATACCTAATTTTGAAATAAATATGAGCCAAGAAATCTCTTTCTACTAAAGTTTACAAAAAAGTAAATAAAAATTAAACATAGGCCACACAATACCACAATTCATTAACAACACAATACAAATTTGAACACAACCTAAAAACAATAAAATTAATCACAAAACCTAAAAACAAATATAATATCACATATAACACTAAGTCTCATATATTCACTAACTTTAACTATCTTTAAATTGAATTCAAATATAATACAATATAAACAATTAATATTAATCACAAATATAATATCACATAACACACTAAGTCTCATATATTCACTAACTTTCACTGTCTTTAAATTGAATTCAAATATAATATAATATATATACAATTAATATTATTTTATATTTGAATAAAGTAAATTAGTTTAAGATGGTAATTTTTTTTTTTTTTACAATATGATCGATTAAAACATAAAAAAAAATATTAATATTTTTTAATAAAAAAATAGATTTAAACTTAAATAAATTATTAATATTTTTAATAAAAAATGCAAAATCCGAATGTAATTATATATACATTCAAGTTTCATAAAAAAGATGAGATCCAAAAATAATTGACAAGAAAGGTGATATAAATAAAAACTGATATTCTTTAACAAAGTCGTTATATATACATGAAGCAAGATAAGAATATATGTGATAGCATCTGTTTTTATAATATTGATCACGATGGTTTAATACTTTATGTGAAATTCAGGAAGCTGGTATTTATTTTATTTCCACAAGCCCTCAAAAAAGCAGCAGACAACTCTAATTTTAGATGAAAATGCGATCTAATTCTGGTTGGTTGGGTTGTGCGAGTAATTTCCCTTTGGTAACGTCCCAATATGATAGACTACTTGCGTGTTAAGTAAATTTAAAAATGTCATCTTTAAAGTAGCTGATTGCACATGTCCTATGAAATCAAAATCTATATCATAGGACCTACAGAAACCGCTTAGAGAAGAATAAACAGCACTAAAACCGCCTTCATTACAGAACGACTTCATTACTTTTCTTTTCCATTCAATTTCAAAATTCGCTTCGCTGAGTAGAAATTGTATTAGTTGACAACCCTGCTGGTTGGAATATTATTGGTCGGTGATATTCGGGAGGATAAATTTTATGTTGTATTTCCTATGCCCTTTGGTCGTAGGACAAGTGTAAAGCGAAAGCAAAAGGTTGTGAAAGCATCAGAACAGAGCAGTGTGTATAATGATATATAAATACAACAAACGGAAAATGAAGAAAGTATCACATGGCATTGAGTTCTCTTGAACAACAGTTAATTGCATTAGCCGGTTGATCAATCAGTTATGGCGTTCCTCATGTACTGTATTCTTTTTGCATTCTTACAGAGTGGATCTCATGCCCATGAGTTCAGAGTTGGAGGTAAAAATGGGTGGGCAGTACCGAACAATACAAACGCCGAAAGCTATAACGATTGGGCAGGACGAAACAGGTTTCAAGTTGGCGATTCTTTCGGTAAGTTTTAATAAGATTTCACGGATTGTTCCCATAATCAAATAGGATAAACATTCATTAATTGGGTTTGCTTACTTGGTTGTTTTGGTGTTAGTGTTCGTGTACAATTCAAGCGAGGATTCGGTGCTTCAAGTAACTCATGGCGATTACCTAAGCTGCAGCACATCACAGCCCATAGCTTCATTCAAAAACGGAAACACAATCTTCAAGTTCACCCGACCCGGCTCATTTTTCTTCGTAAGCGGTGCCAGTGGTCACTGCCAGAAATCCCAAAAGCTTCATGTGATTGTTCTGTCAATTCGAGGGGGGACACCATCATTATCACCGCCACGGTCTCCTCCTGTTGTATCATCTCCCGTCCCTGCCCCTGCTGCATTAATTATGGTGGGCACCCCGGCTCCCTCTCCATCTCCCATAATGGCCATTCTAACTGCTCCTCCAACGAGTACTAGTGTGCCTGCTGCTCCTGCCCTGCAATCAGCAGGTTTTATGTGCGGTTTGCTCCTTTCTCTCTGTGTGTTTATTCTCTAGGCTTTGATTTGGATTGTTGTGGTTGCAGGCTATGATCTTTTTTCATCAAAATAAATATTCCTTGAGGCCACAGCCCCAAATATGTGAAGTAAAAGTTTAGTGTGAGCTTGACGTAAGGATTATAGTGGCAGTTGTTAGAAGATTGCTTAGAATATAACGATGCGATTTGAGAACACCCTTTGTTCTCCATGATTTTGTACGGTATATATGTCTTATAATTTGAAAAAATTGTATTGTTATACGTCTGAAAAATTCGCA
>ML853889.1:0-18209 GCA_009831015.1 Picea engelmannii
CCATTGGGCCTCTTGTTGTTTTGCAGCTGGTGGATGGGGCTAAAATTGCACTGGGTTATATTTATGAGGCCATGGATTTGACCAAAGAGACAACATAGCAGGTCAACAAGGAAATAGATAAATATCATCCTATTTGGAAAATTATCGATGAGCTAAGTCACCTGACACAGGGACACGGGACACGAAGGACACGAAAATACGAGTATTCGACACGGGCACGACGACCCTCGGAAATAGGACATGAAGGACATGTTATATATATATATATATATATATATATATATATATCTATATATATCAAAATTTAAATTATGAATTACACATGCAAAAATGAAATAATTAAATTGTCAACAGTTACATGATGATGATACAAATTCAATCATACAACTAGTACTAACTTAGTCAACAGTGAACACTCCTCGGCTCTACCATACGCTGGTTGAGAGTGTCCACGACAAAACAAATATCTGGTCGAGTGTTGACTAGATACATCAGTGAACCGATCAACTGTCTATAAACTGTAGCATCCACCAACTGGGAACCTGAAGCGCTAAGCTTCTTCTAGTTGGTGACCATGGGAGTAGACATAGGCCTGCAGTCCTCCATCTGAAACCTACTCAGAATATCTGCAACATACCTCCCCTGTCAAAGGAAGATGTGACCCTCCTCCTGCCATACCTCCATACTCAAAAAATAGTGCATAAAACCGATGTCACTAATCTCAAATTCTGATGCAAGTCCCAACTTGCACTCAACTATGAGATCCTCTACACCTGTGATGAACAAGTCATCCACATAGAAAATGAGAATGAGCGTGTCCTCACCTCTAATGATGTAATAGAGGTTAGGATCAACATCGTTCTTCTCAAAACCCATCTGAAGCAAGTATGTATCAATGCGTGAATACCAAGCTTTGGGAGCTTGCTTCAGACCATATAGTGCCTTTCTCAAAAGGCACACGTGAGACTCCCTCTCACTCACCTCTAACCCCTGTGGCAACTCAATGTACACCTCCTCTATAAAGCCATTGAGAAATGCGGTCTTTACATCCATTTGATGTATCCTCCAACTCGTTTCTGCCTCTATGACAATAATACTCCTGATCGAGGTGTATCTTGCAATTGGTGCGAAAATCTCATCATAATCCACTGCCTCTACCTAAGAGAATCCTCGCGCCACAAATCGGGCCTTGTGTTTCTCTATGCTGCCATCTCCAACATACTTGGTTTTGTACAACCACCTAGAAGTCACAATTGACTTCCCCACTGGTCTCGAAACCACCTCCCAAACATCATTGCGCATAATGGAGTCATACTCCTCCAGCATAGCCTCTCACCAAACCTGCTGGTCAACTTCCTGCGCAAATGTCTGTGGCTCTGTATCTGAGATACCTGTTACCATCGCCAAATAATACCCAAGCCTCTTTGGTGCTTTTCTCTCTTTGAACTGTCTCTTGGGCTCTCCTACGTTTTCCTTGGCTTCCTTCAAGGTCTTCTGAAACCATCTCGGCTTCCCTGAAGTAGTCAAAGGGGAAGTAAGATCTCCTTGCCCAAGAGTATCTACCTCAGGCCTAGACTGAACACTCTGAGATTCTAAAGCCTCTGCACCCTCTGCCTGAACTCCCTGTGACTGTGAACCTGTAGCTGTGCAAGGTGACCTTGTCACCCCTGAAACTGGTGTACCGGAAACCTGAGGCTGTGCTCCCTTTGAGACATCAATTTGTGCCTCTGCATCATCCTCAACACTGACTCTCGATTCGAGAAATCTCTGAAAAGAGCTATGCTCCTCAAATCTAACATCTCTGCTCACCACCACTCTCCGTAGTGATGGAATGTAAATAGGGTAGGCTTTGGAGACCTCTTTGTATCCAACTAGAATCCCCTGCTAGGCTGTGGGGTCTAGCTTTGTCCTCCTCTCCGAGGTACATGAGAATAAGTCAAGCAACCGAAAATCCTGATGTGCTCGACATCGGGCTAGCTACAAGTGAAGGCCTCCTCAGGAGTCATCTTCCCCAAAATTCTGTGGGGTTCCTATTCTGCAGGTAAACTGCAACAACAGTGGCCTCTGCTCATAGGTATAGAGGCAAACTCTGATCATGCAACATAGATCTCGCTGCACCTGTAATCACCATGTTCTTCCTCTCGACAACCTCGTTTTGCTGGGCGATGTAAGGTACGATCATCTATTTTCTGATCCCTGCACGGGTACAAAAGTCTACAAACTCACTAGAGGAATACTCTCCTCCGTTATCTGATCGCAAGACCTTGACCCTCTTTCCTGTCTGGTTCTCCACAAGAGCTTTGAACTCTTGGAACCTCTTGAAGACCCGACTCTTGGTCTTCAGGAAATAGATCCAAGTCCTCCTGGAGTGGTCATCAATGAATGTGAGATGGTACTTACAACCACACAAGGACGCCCGAGACATAGGCCCACACACATCTGTGTGTACTAAATCCAGTATCCCAATCGACTTGCTGTCACTGCTGGGAAAAGATGCCTTGGTAAACGTACCGAGCACATACCCTCTGCACACATCTTGATGCTCTGAACTGAACCGTGGCACTCCTGTCACAACCTCTCTAAGTCCTCCAAGCGCCCTAAGATGAAGGTGAGCCATCCTCCGATGCCATAACTCACAGAACTAACTGCTGTTGTCGCTACTCGCTGCCAAAGTATGAAGTGGCTCAAAAAGCAATCTGAACAGTTTCCTGTCTCTCACTCCAATCACCTACCCTGAGGTGAGACATGACCCCTTAGGGTGTATGAGGACCTCTGTCCCTCTGAAGGACACCTCAAGACCCCTATCCTGTAGGGTGGAAACTGAAATCAGATTCTTCTTCAACCCAGGGACGTAGAGAACATCCCTGAACGAAATAGGTGGCAAGCCGTCTCTCTAAAAGGTAACTATGCCACACCCAACAACTCTGACTAAGGTGTCATCACCAAGAGAAATCTGCATCTTGACCGCTGTATCTCTGAGATCAGTAAAATGCTCCCTCACACCATTCATGTGGCTTGAAGCCCCGCTGTCTATGTACCAGAAACTGGGTGTCGTCTCAACTGAAGTGCACAAAATAAGAAAGGCACACTCCCTCTCAAACCGTGTCTGAAACTCTGCCTCCTCTGCTGTAGCTGCCAAACCACCCTGCTTCTTCTTCCTGTTAGGACACTGTCCAACATAGTGCCCCATCTTCTTACAAGCAAATCACTTCACTTTGCTCATATCTCTCTTCTTCCAACTACTCCTCTCTCCCAGTGGCTTAGCTCCAAACCTGGGACCTGGTTGTGCACCCTTGCCGACCTTCTTCTTGACCTTTGTCCAAAGAGCAAGATCCTCATCACCCTGAGGTGTCCGCTGCTGTCCAGAAGTCTCTGAGGTGAGTCACGTCTCCTTCTGTACGAAATCATCCCAAAGTCTCTCCCAAGTAGGCATAAGCTCCCGGGCAACAATGCTTCGAACAAATAGACCCCATGGTTTGGTAAAGCTGTTTAAAGCATTCCCCACTATAAAGTCTGGGTCCACTATCTCTCCAATGGCTGCAAGCTCATCTCTGATCTGAGTGAATCTGCCAAGGTAAGAAGTAACCGACTCAGTGTTGAGCATCTTGTTTTCATATTGCCTTTGTTTTGGAAATCATACATGTTTCCAAGTTTGTTGCATCTTGGTGATTTCCCTGAGTTGTATTTGATAGTTTTCCCTGTTGTATCCTAGCCATACTCTAGCCGTATCTCTACATGACATGTATTCCAGCCTGAACCTAGGTCTATTCATGATGTATCCATATTGGATACTGATATATTAAAGACAAATTCCTAGGGGGAAGGGAGTATCTGGTAACTTATCGTTCGCCTTTTAGTATGTTTCTTTTCTTTCCCTATTCTATATTGGATCTCAATATATACTCAAAAAGTAGAATTCTTGCAACCATTAATTTGTGCATATTTAAAAGATGCCATGCAGTAAGTTGTCTTCTATTTTGTAAGCTGTTTTTTAACTGGCTGACATGTAATTATAATCCTTGTATTTTATAAAATCACTATAGATTACTTAGAAACAATACAGTCTTACCCGTCTCTACCCGTCTCAGGGTTTTGTTGTCCGTGACAAAAAATTGCTGGTCTTAAGAATCAAGGTAACGTGTGTTCTATATATTAATATTTTGTTCTAAATAGGTCACTTCTGGTAGCAATGAAGACAGATTTAGAATTGGGTTGACAATAATATTTAACACATAATGATACTGCCTATAATAGATTTGTTATATCCTTCCACATATTGACTTTAAAATATAGGAGGAATCTCTTCAGCTTGAATGGGATTCACATTGGACAGCAAGTACTTTCTTGAATGTGCTGCAGTTTCTGAATATGGTTGAAGTCCATTGCTGGTCATGGAATCTTCTTCAGAAATACATATGACATCGTCTCGAGTTTGTCTTTATTGGAATGTCTCATGCTTCTTAAAAAGAAGATGCTAGGATGCTTCTTACAAATCCAGATAACAATCTTCTAATAATTTTGTTTCCTCATTTGATTTTAGAGAGACGAAGATCAGAAGATTCTGGTTTTGCCGATGTATATAATTTATCTCAGAGAACAATAAACATTAAAGAAAAGTTCTCTTCGAGGGCTTTACTTTCCATCTTACTGTTCTATTGCATGGATATTGTTGGCACCAAATATAGTTTAACTCTAATTCTATACCGGAACCTATCTAGATTCACTGATTAGTTTCAGTCATCACTGTGATGGATCCAAAGCTACAAAATTCCACTATATTATTTGACATCTTAACTCGACAGTTCATTTGGATCTATATATCTCTTGACACATTATCTATCAATACTGCTTTAGAGTGTTACCTTTTTCTATTTGTAGAAAACTTTTTTAGGTCACATTTGTTTCAATTCAATATCTATATGAATAAAACCTCAATGCTTATGCAAGTTGTATGGCATTAATTATGTCTAAGCATTGGCAGAGGATTGTTTGCTAACTTTGCTTGTGTTTTAAACTAAAGGGATATATTTTAACTATGATTCTTTGATGAATGAACATTGATTAGATCTAAAGAATAATTTCTGACCTTCCATTTTTTTCTAACTTTGATCTGCATTTTGCTATTCTCTAGCATTTGGAGGTAATGGCTTGGTGTGCAAGGCACAGCTTTCTTGAGGGTGTTCAATGTCGCTATATGGGCATCTCTCATTGGAGAAATGCATTTCATGACAGAAAGACTGCAGCATCTGAGCGAGCTTGGCCTGATTATTCGAACAATACATCAGTGCTTGGGCCTCAAGTTCAAGCAACTTTGTTCATTGACGATGCCTTGGCTAACCTGAGCATAGGGCAAGATTATGATGGAGAACTAGGAAAAGAGGCTCATGAACTAAGTTGGCTGCGACAAGGAGGGAATTTATCTCAGTCACCATTCAAGGATGGACGGGATCGACCTGCATATCCTCCAGAAAATTTGCGTGCAGCTGTTGATCTTCTTTTTCTAGAGGGAAGTTCGGGACTCATCCTTGCAAAAAGAGCAATTGTATCCTTAATTTGCTTTGATCATTTTGTTTAGCTAGTACATTTTTAATGATAGAGTTAGAAATCCTTTTTTTCATTAAATTTTCCTTAATTCTGTTTTAGTTTCTTTATTACTTATTTGATCGCCACTGGAACGTTCCAAACACGGACTGGAGAAATATAGTGGATGATTATGCTGGGACTTTTGGCATCACAAGAAATTTAGTTCTTGAATCATTAGTCTTTTATCTGTTGGACGACAATACAGAGGAGGCATTAGAGGTACATTTATCCTCATATCTTGTATAGATGTTAAATTGAAAGGATGCTTAATGATTTAAATCATGGTTGAATGTTTTGTACTGCCCTATTTGGGCTGGGGCAAGCTTGTATTTACTGGAAATGTCTCTAGGATACATGGCTTCTTAAATTGTGTTAAATTAAAGATCATGGTAAGCAGACGTGCACTCTAACTAACCCTAGGTAACTTAAAACTGTTTAACCTTTCAAAACTGCAAGTAATAATGCTAGATCTACTAACACATGGATGACTGAAACACTGAACAACATGCTAAGAATCTGCAGCATTCAATCACACTTGGTTTATTAACTTCAAAACAGAAAATTACATAGCAACTCACTTGCCAAAAGCTTTAAGATATATCTTAATTATCTGCTCCTATTTATTCTTTATAAAATAGGAGAATAAGGTGTACAGTGCATGTAGATAATGTAATTAAGGTGCCTGGGTTGACCATGTCCAACCCTATCCCCGCCAAGAACAGTGTGCCCTCCTTGCATGAGTAAATTTCCTAGAATAAAAAGCCCACTAGGAGATGATTCATGCATGAAATCAAGTGCCTCACCCCAAGGGATCTACACCCTGTTCTAAATACGGAAAAGCCTATATTTCATGTGCTTTAGCTAAATTTGGAAAAGCTAAATTAAAAATAAGAAAAACAACTTTTAATTCTGAAAATGTCTAAAACTGTCCAAGGCTGGGGCATGCATTTCTACCTCTGTCTACATAACTGTTGTGCATCCCCCAAGACGCTTTTTGCTGCACCTTCACTCCTCTATCCTTTCTGTTGTGCACACAATCCACAGCAATGTATATGGGCTTGTTGAACTGAGTGTGCTGCATAATCTGCTTATCACATTGCACCACGATAGGAAGCCAAACACATACAAAGCATCATATACAGAAACTAACACTCCCTCTTTGCACTATATATTATTGCCGTCCCCAACCCATCGTCCCCTGAAAATTTTGCGGGTGCGCTCTAGCCGTCCCGGGGACACATCCCCTCTTTCCCGTCGTTCCCCCATCCCAAAAACCAATGCAACATAGGTTATAACCCTTTAGTATGACCTTTCATTTTGTGACTCGTTGATGTGCATATATATTGTCACGAAGGTCACTGTAAAATCATTTGGCTCAACCAGTTTCATCTCAAAATCTGCCTAATTGCTTTCAAATTATCCAATACTAGCTACTCCACATAATTTTACCTCAATGCATAATCATGCATTTGCTTCGTCGTTCAGTCAACAACCTACTTACAAGTACATTATCACAACCTACTTTTGTTCCATCATCCACCTTACCCCCTCAACATAATATTATCACTTAACATTTACTTAGTGCAATTACAAGATAAAGATTGAAATTCTAAATTTTGATGGACAAGACACGAGCAAAGGAACAAGAGGGGTAAACAAAGCAATCAAGTGGTTGTTATTGGTGGTAGTTTATAGGTTTATTAATCTAGTTGTTCTAGTAAGAGCTTATTGTTCCTTCTCTACCAAGTTCTATCTTGATTCTCTAGTTCCGACAACGGGGCAGTCGTTACACCATTCATGCAGGTTGCTACCAAACTTAGGAAAGAAGCCCAAAATAGGCCTCTTTCATTACGCTTTCTTATATACATAATTACACTTTCTTTTCGAGAAAGCCCAGACATTCTATGTCTAGACACTGAAGAGTGAACTAGGTGTCTAGGTCCTGCCTGCTTAGGTGAATTGAAGACTTCCGACCATACGAATTGGTACTAAGAAGCATGTGCCCATTACGACTTATATGGCACCGAAGATTGAATGTGGGGTCCCTATATCCGTTTGTGGCTATCCGATAAGCTAGCTTATATATGATGAATGGCCGAAGGGGTGATGTGCACTTGGGGGAAACCACCCCGCTGCATTGCTGATGGATGTTCCAATTCGAAAGCACTCATATAGGGAGCTGCATTAGGAGAAGACCCTGATAACTGCAATGTGATTGGAGCAACTTTAGTATTTTCCCAAGCAAGGGATGTGCAAAAGTGTAAATAAGCCAGTGATAGCGGGCCAACCAGTGAATATGTAAATACTATATAGAACCTCTGGGCTTATCTTGGTGTTGACTTATATAGTCAAAATGATATTGAGTAAATCAAATTTGTGTCAATGAACTTTTAAGGGCATGCTTATAGTTGGTACATGTGGTGGAAAATTGAGTCAGTCGATGTACAATGAAATTCAAGAGTCGAAGATACTGTTCGAAAATCAAGGTATATCCACATAGGTTGAACACCTTAAGACAAATGCTCAAACACAGTTATCAAAGATCAGTACACTTGTATTTACGTGGTTAAAACCCTCAAAAAGGGTAACTATCCATGGTCCTCGTCAGCATGGCCACTTGAAGCAATATATGAAGCAAAAGAAGAATAATTTACATGGACATCTCTCGCAGTGGATCATCAACGAATGACCTTCCATGCTTTTTACAAAGAGATCATGGACCAATCAAGTGTCATTAATATTGAGGAGAAGATGAATCGTTGGATCACTTTATGTCTAAAACATAATCGTGATCGTTAAATTAGTTAGTTACAAAGGCACACTAAAGAAACACACTTTACCTAAAGACACATTAGACCTAGTTGATCTTAACTAACTCTTAAGTGTCTAAATATCCTAACTCCTCCCTTAAGAAGAACTTGGGATAGAATTGAAGGATTTATCAGGGTGACATAGTAGAAGGAAGGAGGCATTAGAGCCTATTCCTTGTTAAGCACTTCAAAAATGCGATCTTGAAGAAGGTTTATGATGAAGTTCATGTGTAGCTCAAAGTGTTTGCTACATTGATGTTGAACTAGATCTCTGGTGAGTTGAATGGCCCTCTAATTGTTGCACTAGAGTGTGGTTGGATGTTGCTACCAGAATCCAAAGTTTTAAAGGATTTGTCTAATCCACACGACTTCTTGACTTGCGTGAATTGTTGCTTGATACTTTCTTTCGTGAAAGAAAGGGAAAAGGAAACATACTTCATACAAGCCCAAGAAAATAATGAAAATGTCCTAATTTTGTCAGGTCAAATTTCTTCCTAAGATTGGATTTCACACGGGTTAAAAGTTTGAGATCATTACTAGTGAGTATAAAGGTCATCAACATAGAGAACAAGTATGATGAAATGCTCACCTGTGTTCTTGGTGTAGACATTGGGGTTAGAATGACATCTAGAAAAGTCAGAGTCAAGAAGAGAGCTATAATACCAAGCTCGTGTAGCCTGCTTAAGGCCATAGAGAGATTTCTTAATGTGTCAAACAAGAGATTTGAATATAGCAAGAAGTTGTTCTATGTGAATTTCTTGTTGTAGATCCCCATGCAAGAAGGTGCATTTAATATCCATCTGATGGACCTCCAATTTGTATGATGTTGTAATGGCTAGAACAAGGTGGATGAAATTCCTTTTGTTTACAGGGGCAAAGGTTTCAGTATAGTTAATTCCTTCTACTTAGGAAAATCCTTTGGGATTGGGCCTTATGAATATCAACCCTTCCATCTATTGCATACTTAATACTATACACCCATTTACATTTGACATGTTTTCTTCTTTTCGAACGAGGGACAAGATTCCAAGTATCATTGGCCATTAAGAAATGATATGCCTCATTCATTGTTGCATCCCAATTTGGATAGCCAAAAGATTATGCAAATGTTTTTGGACTATGAATATCTGAAACTTGAGACAAAAGAAATGAGGATTCTTGTAACTGTGAACATGTATGTCGTTTACCAAAAGGATCACTGGCAAAATCACCAACTACTTCTTGTATTGTATAGACCCATCTAGGAAGCTGTGGTGTCGATGTAGGCTCATGTTCAACGGGCTCAACTAGAGGAGAGTGAGCAAGTTGTGTTGGATTGTCATTCTCACTTTCATTATTCATAGAAGAAGAAACCAAAATAGGGGCACTAGGACAAACATTGCTGATAGAAGAGGGAAAAGAAGATGTCACATGCATTTGAAAATTAACTTGCAGGCTGGTGATGGCACAAATGATGAATTAGGTGTTGAGATTGGATAGCAAGGAAGGTCTTCACCATGCGTGGTGTCCTAGCATGGAGGAGGACAATGAAACTTAGCCAGGTTGATGGGTTAATCTTTTTTGTAAAGTTGTACTTGGGAAAAAGTACATTAGATGGGTTATATTTTAATGTTCACTTTATGAACACTTTTTATAAAGTTAAAGTGAAATAATTTAGGTTGTGGTCTTTTAAATCTTGACCATTGATCTCATAAGGCGTGTGAGGATCAATCTTGGTCGTCCATCCTTTTGGAGATAGGGTTTTTCACTTATTCATTGAGTAAAAAGAGAGATCCACTTGGAGAGGGCGCATTATGCACAAAAGAGAGGTGATTTTCTAAAGAGAGAAAGAAGAGAATTGCTTGAGGATTTGGAGAGGAGATTTTGCACAGGAAACAAAGGAGATTTCCCACAGAGAAATTATCTAGCTATATCAGCTATTGCAGGACTGATTTCACACAGAGGAGAGGGCCGTACGATTTGTGATGCAGAGGCCACGCAGGGCACCGTACGATTTGTTGTGGGGCTGACAACTTTGTTTCTGTGGTGCGTGGAGGCCTAAAATTTGTTGAAAGGGGGACACAATTGATTTGAGAGGAGGTTGGGTGAGGTTTCCCTTATCTACAGGTTGGATCGAATTGATTTGTAAGAGATTTCCATATTTTCTGCTGCAACAATAATAAAATCCAAATCTGTTGCACTGGTTTTCTCTCCAGGGTTTTTCCAGGGATGATTGTCCAAAATTCTTGTGTACATGTGATGTGATTGCTCTTATCTTTTATTGTTAAGTTCCTGGTTATTATTTTTTGTTGTGCATTATTTATTTGTGAAAGAAAACTTGGTATAATCAGTTATAAGTGAAATTTAATTGATTTAATAAACTGGGTTTAGAGAAAATTTCACATGGTATCAGAGTAGGACTGTTAAAGAAGCAGTGTCACAGGAGGATCTATTTGAAGCGTGAGGATCTAAGGCACAAATTAAGGCAGTTGTACAGATTTTGTAGCACTAGGGTAAGGCAGCGTAAGGGTTTAAGATGTGAGGGTTTGAACAATAACACCTTTTCAGAAATGGCTATGAGTGTGAGGGTTGAGGATAGGCTTTAGGGGGCTCATAATTACCTGACCTAGAAAGAGACAATGACTATGGTGTTGGAGGTCAATGAGGTCCTTGAACATACACTAGAGTCTACAACTGCTCCTACAGATGCAGCTCAACTAACCATCTGGAAGAAGGGTGAGGAAAAAGTAAAGAGCTTGATTCTTGATGGAATAAAGGATCTTGTGGTCCCGCATCTTTCAAGAAAGATTATGGCAAAAGACAGGTGGAAGGCCCTGAGGGAACTATACCAAGACAAAAATGAAAATAGGGTGATGGCTCTGTGCAAGCAATTTCGTGGGACCAAGATGGCCAAAGTGAGGGTGTGATTCCTTATCTTACCAGAATAACTCAGATCAGAGATGAACTTGCATCAGTTGGTGAAAAGACTGATGACTCCGAGTTGGTGCACATTGTATTGGATGGCTTTTCGAAGTCATGGGATGTTTTTGTTCGTGGAGTGGTAGCTCGGGCGAAGTTACCTGAATGGCAATGCTTATGGGATGATTTTGTGCAGGAAGAGATCAGACTTTGTTAGTCAGGATCTTCATCTTCATCACAAATTGTTGGTGAAGAAGGCTTGGCTCTTGCGAGCAAAGGCTAGGGAAAGAAGAAGAAAGGTGGAAAGAAGGAGAACATTGACTTTTCTAAAGTCAAATGTTTTTAGTGTCACAAGATGGGACATTTTGCCTCACAATGTTTGGAGAAGAAGAAGAAGAACCAAACGCAGATGGCAGCTTCTGCAGCAGTGTATGAGTTTACCAAAAGCTTCGAGGAGGATTTTTGCTTCATAACATGTATGTCTCGCGTAGCAGTCTCAGACATGTGGTTTGTTGACAATGGAGCATCTTGTCATATGACAGGGCGCCAAGAGCTCTTCACTAGGCTACATGAGGGATGTTGATTTTTCAATAAGCAAGGTTAAGCATGAAGTTCATTCCATTTTTAGCATTTAACTTAACCATAACCAATAATGTTGCAGCAACCAAGATCACAAGAAGAAACACCATGCACAAGAACACAAGAAGTATCTTGGGAAACCCTTCTCAACAAGGGAAGAAAACCTAGCCAAAATCCTTTGCTATATTCTTCAAGAGAAAGACCTTCACCACCAAGAAAACCTAACACACAAGAGGGTGCTTGCAAACCCTAGACGACTAGCGCCCAAGAGAGGTGCGCACTTTTCCCAAGGTGTACTTGCTGAAATTTCCAAACTCACATAAAAGATATGATTCCTCAATGGGGAATTTACCTTTACTTAAACTAGATTGAACCTGTCAACAAAAGTTTATTGGCACAACAGGGTCGACCTCACTAACTCACAATATAATTAATAATAACTAGATTAATTATCTTTTACATTAATTATGTATCATATTAAGGTGGGGCCGACCTGTACCCTTTACATTACAATTAGGGTTACAGGTAGGTCTGACTCTTGAACAATATAGCAAGGGATCTCATACACCCACTAGTGCTCAGCCACTAGGGGCACATCCATAGGATGTCAATGTCTGTGGCTCACTGCATTACACAGAAGAACCACTTCTTCACTAGTGCTCAGCCACTAGGATCATGTTCACCTGTGCTCATCCACAAGCACGTCCACTCAACAGATCTTCTTTTCCATTGCATTACACAAGAGAGTCATTTGGAGTTTCTCATAAACTCTCTGCTCAGAGGAGGCTAATACATCATCTTCATTTATGTCTCATGACGATGCACCAAACACTTTGGGATTTCACACGTTCACCTTGTGCTCAGCCACAGGCACGTCCAACTTTGCAGAGATCCTCTCTCATTGCGTTACACAGGAGAGTCATCTGGATTTCTTCTCAAGTCTCTATAAGGAGGAGGCCATCTCTATGTTCCAACTCTGTCTCAGATAGGAACCACACACCCCTCTCAGGGGCTCTCTCTCAGGTTTGTGTACTGGAGAATGTCTCACTTAACTGCAATCATCCACAAGGGAGGTGTTAATATGGTTATAGAACTTGGAGATGATAGGTGCTACAAGGCGTAAGGGGTTGGCACAATCTCATTTCAGAGGGAGTCGGGTAACCCACTCTGGTTTGCTGACGTACTATATGTTCCGGGGTTGACAAAGAACCTCATCTCTGTCTCTTCTTTGGAGTATAAGGGGTACGAGGTCACTTTCTATAAGGGAAGGGTGTTCGTCAAGCCATCGAGATCAAACGAGAAGATGGACAAGATGACTGGGGTTCGAGAAGAGAAGGTATACAAGCAAAGACATGGGTGATTTGTGGCACATGAGGATGGCACACTTACACTTTGGTGAGCTGGGGCACTTGAGACAGGCAGTCACTGGATTGCCTAAGTTCATAGCAGAGAGACATGCCCCTTGAAAGGGTTGTGCAATGGGCAAGTATGCCCGGAGACCATTTCCACTGAGCGAGCACAGGTCCAAGGGAGTATTGGACTTGATACTTTATGACGTATGTGGTCCAATGTGCGTGGAGTCAGTGAGTGGCTTCAAATACTTTGTTCTGTTCATAGATTACTACTCCAGGAAGACCTGGATTTACTTTTTGAAGGCCAAGGATGAGGTCTTCGACAAGTTCCAGGAGTTCAGGGCTCTAGTAGAGAACCAAACTGGTAGGAAGATTCATGTTTTGAGATTTGACGATGGGTGCGAGTACACCTCGAAGGAGTTTGTGGATTATTGTGCACCAACGGGGATCAAGAAGAAACTCACAGTTCCTTACAATCCTCAGCAGAATGGAGTGGTCGAGAGAAAGAAGAGGACTGTAGTCGGAGTAGCATGGGCGATGATTCATGACCGTGGTTTGCCATTGTTTTCTTGGGCAGGGGCTAGTCACATTGTTGTATACTTACAAAACATGAGTCCCCACACAGTTTTGGGGAAGTTGACACCCGAGGAGGTATTTACAGGTACCAAACCGGATGTGAGTCATCTTCACATATGGGGCAGCGTATGTAATTGTCATGTCCCTTCGGAGAAGAGGACAAAGCTGGAACCCACAACAGATAAGGGGTTGCTTGTTGGATATAGCGAGGCTTCCAAAGCCTACAAGATCTTTGTGATAGCACGTAGGAAGATCATAGTGTGTAGGGATGTACAGTTCGAGGAGTGTGCATTGAGGAGGTCTAGAGACTTGCCAACACATGACCAACATGGACATGATTTAGGAGTCAAGACCGAGGAGGCATATGGTCAGAGCACAGGATCACAGAGACACATGGTACTGGTGCAGGTACACGTGTTGAGAGGGAGACTGGTGGACAGGATCACTAGGAGTGAGATGATGATGAGGTGGAGCAACATGATGCAATTCCACAGGAGCATGATACAAGGCCCCGACCTAAGTGGTACAAGTGCACAATCAACGATTCTAGACTGGCATGGCTTCTAGAGAGAGACTTTAGAGGAAGTAAACTACCAGATAGGCTTGGGTACATGGCATTAATGACACAACTTATTGATGCAAAGCCTTACTTGTGAGCAAGCTGCACAACATGGAGTGTGGTAGGAGGCCACGATGTAGGAATATGCCTCCATTATGAAGAATGATGTATGGGAGGTGGTGCCCAGGCTAGAAGGCAAGAAGGTGGTTGGATCCAAGTGGATCTACAAGGTCAAGCATGCAATAGATAGGAGCGTGGACAAGTACAATGCTCGCTTTGTGGCCTAGGGGTTTTCATAGCGAGAGGGAGTAGACTATGAGGAGACTTTCGCCCTGGTGGCCAGGTATTCCTCGATCCGAGCAATCATGTTGTTGGCAACAAAGAAGGGCTGGCGCGTTCACCAGATGGATGTGAAGGTATATGTTGAGCAATTAGAGGAATTTGAGGTAGGAAATAGAGAGACGCATCTGTGTAGACTGAGGAGAGCCTTATATGGGCTCAAGTAGGCACCTCAGGCATGGTACTCAAGGATAGACAACTACTTGAGGGTGATGGGTTTCCAGCGGAGCGAGGCTGATTCGAATTTGTATTTTCTTGCAGGGGAGGTGCCTCTCATACTGGTGTTATATGTAGATGACCTATTTTTGACAGGGATGAGCAACTGATAGCAGACTGCAAGGCCAACCTTGTAGCTGAATTTGAGATGAAAGACCTTGGGTTGATGCATTACTTGCTTGGTCTGGCAGCAGGATGGATGCTTCTTCTTGGGATAGGGGAAGTATATAATGGAGATCTTGCGTAGGTTCAGGATGAGAGATTGTAGGTCCATGTCCACACCTCTAGTCACGAATTGGAGGAAGATTGATGCATCAGATTCAAAGACAGTAGACCCCACTGTCTATCGTTAGTTGATTGGATCACTCATGTATCTGGTCAACACTCGACCAGATATCAACTTTGTAGTAAACTCTTTGCGTCAGTTCAGGGTGGACCCTTAGAGAGTACATTGGATAGCTGTGAAACATGTGCTTCGCTACCTCAAAGGTACAATGGAGTACGAATTGTTATATGAGCGTAGTTGTGGAGTGAGATTGGCAGGCCTTACAGATGCTGATTAGGCATGATGTGTAAAGGACAAAAATAGTACTTCGGGTTGTTGTTTCAACATTGGATCGAGCATCATTTCCTGGTTCAACAAGAATCAAAGATCAGTTGCATTAAGCTCTGCTGAGGCAGAGTACATGGCTGCTAGCTTGGTAGCATGTGAGGCATTGTGGCCGAGGAAGCTACTCTTGGGATTGTTTAAGCAGGAGCTACAAGCTATTGTGATTCACTGTGACAATCAAAGTTGCATCAAGCTCTTTGATAATTTGGTGTTTCATGATCGTAGCAAGCACATTGACATCGTGTATTACTTCATCCGAGGTTGTGTATAGAGAGGAGCCGTGAGGCTTGATTGCATATAGATAGATGAACAGATATTATATATTTTTACCAAGGCACTGAGCAAACAAAAGTTTATGAAGTTTAGAGATCAGATAGGGTTGAGGGAAGAATCCCTTCCTCGCTAAGAGGGAGTGTTCAGATTGGATAGCAAGGAAGGTCGTCACCATGCGTGGCGTCCTAGCATGGAGGAGGACAATGAAACTTAGCCAAGTTGATGGGTTAATCTTTTTCTAAAGTTGTACTTGGGAAAAAGTACATCAAATGGGTTATATTTTAATGTTGACTTAATGAGCACTTTTTATAAAGTTAAAGTGAGAAATAATTTAACTTGTGTTCTTTTAAATCTTGACCATTGATCTCATAAGGTGTGTGAGGATCAATCTTGGCCCTCCATCCTTTTGGAGATAGGGTTTTTCACGTGCTCATTCAATAAAAAGAGAGATCAACTTGGAGAGGGTGCATTATGCATATCAGAGGGGCGATTTTCTGAAGAGAGAAAGAGGAGAATTACTTTAGGATTTGGAGAGGAGATTTTGCATAGGAAACAGAGGAGACTTCCCACAGAGAAATCATGTAGCTATCTTAGCTATTGTAGGACCGATTTCACACAGAGGAGAGGGTCGTATGATTTGTGATGTAGAGGCCACGCAGGGCGCTGTACAATTTGTTGTGGGGCTGGCAGCTTGGTTTCTGTGGTGCGTGGAGGATTGAAATTTGTTGAAAGGGGGGCACAATTGATTAGAGAGGAGGTTGGGTGAGGTTTCCCTCATCTACAGGTTGGATCGAATTGATTTGTAAGAGATTTCCATATTTCTCGTTGCAACAATTATAAAATCCAAATCTGCTGCACTGGTTTTCCCTCCGGGGTTTTTCCAGGGATGATTGTCCATATTTATTGTGTACATGTGATGTGATTGATGTTATCTTTTATTGCTAAGTTCCTGGTTATTATTTTCTGCAGTGCATTATTTATTTGTGAAAGAAAACCTTGTGTAATCAGTTATAAGTGAAATTTAATAGATTTAATAAACTGGGTTTAGAGAAAATTTCACATTAGGCACATAAGTTGAGAGACCTTCATCAAACTTGACGTCTCTCCTAACAATAAGTTTTGTAGAATTAGGTTGAAGAAGTCTATAATCTTCTACACCTTCAGAGTATCTAACAAAAATGCTTTTCTCACTCTTAGCTATAATGGTTTCCTTTTTTAATCAAGAATGTGTGCCCAAGCTTCTCTACCAATCACACAAAAGTGGCTTACATTTGGTTCATATTACTCCTTGCTTGTTTTGGTGTTATATCTTTTAAAGCCTTTGTGGGTGTGTGATCGACTATGTAATTTGCACAATTAATGGCTTTTGCCCAAAAATGAGGACTTAATTCCTTAGATTGGATCATAAAATTTGCTATTTTTTTAATGCATGATACTTTCTCTCAACAACACCAATTTGTTGTGGTGTTTATGGAATAGTGTGCTGCCTTTGAATGCCTTGTGTAATGTAGTGAGTTATAAATTTGTTGTTAACATATTCGCCACAATTGTTTGTTGTTAAATTCTGAAGTTGACGTATGAATTCATTTTTGACAAGGGCCTTGTAAGCCAAAAATATGTCAGAAACTTCACTATTAGGTTTCAAGAAATAAACCAAAGTGCATTTAGAGAAGTCATCAATGAAGGTGAAGAAGTAACATCAACAACAATTGGAGTTGCTAAGAAATGCTTGAGATCCTTTAAATTCTTGATTACAACTTGGCAAGGTGAAAGTTCTATGGTTTTGCCTTCAATAGAACGAGTGATATGACACATTATTAGATGGTTGTAGGAAAGTCGCGGAACACATAATACATCATTAAAATGGCCATCATCTAGCTAAATTGTAGACCCTGCAACATTTGGAGATTTCTCACCACCATTAGATATTTATTTGGTGTTTCTTTCATTAAGAGTAGAAAATGTGGCTTTATCCTTTTCCATATGATAAAGATGCTCCATAATCAATAAGCCACACATTAGAAGAAGTAGATGTCGCATTGAAAGAGAAAATAAAGGCAGAAAGAGCATGTGATTTTGAAGGAGATAAGATAAGATAAATGATTAAAGCTCGAGAATTGACCACTTGAGTAGGTCAATGGGACTCTTAGGTATAATTATGTCTATACAAAGCAAGAGTGCTAAAGTAGCTCCTATATAAAAGCAAGAAACAGGAAGTGAAATAGAATAGAAGTCTAATATAAAACCTAGAGAACCAACTCCAAAGATGGAGAGGTGATCCAGGAGAGAGATGTGCAAGGTGAGTAGATCTAGAACCTATGGCGCCAGTGGTACGAGGCTACCCTGGTCCATTGTAACCATCTCTCCTAACATTCGAGGCTGAATAAAGAAAATTCATAATAGATATCTGTCTG
>ML853889.1:18309-41132 GCA_009831015.1 Picea engelmannii
CCAGATATCAACTTTGTAGTAAACTCTTTGCGTCAGTTCAGGGTGGACCCTTAGAGAGTACATTGGATAGCTGTGAAACATGTGCTTCGCTACCTCAAAGGTACAATGGAGTACGAATTGTTATATGAGCGTAGTTGTGGAGTGAGATTGGCAGGCCTTACAGATGCTGATTAGGCATGATGTGTAAAGGACAAAAATAGTACTTCGGGTTGTTGTTTCAACATTGGATCGAGCATCATTTCCTGGTTCAACAAGAATCAAAGATCAGTTGCATTAAGCTCTGCTGAGGCAGAGTACATGGCTGCTAGCTTGGTAGCATGTGAGGCATTGTGGCCGAGGAAGCTACTCTTGGGATTGTTTAAGCAGGAGCTACAAGCTATTGTGATTCACTGTGACAATCAAAGTTGCATCAAGCTCTTTGATAATTTGGTGTTTCATGATCGTAGCAAGCACATTGACATCGTGTATTACTTCATCCGAGGTTGTGTATAGAGAGGAGCCGTGAGGCTTGATTGCATATAGATAGATGAACAGATATTATATATTTTTACCAAGGCACTGAGCAAACAAAAGTTTATGAAGTTTAGAGATCAGATAGGGTTGAGGGAAGAATCCCTTCCTCGCTAAGAGGGAGTGTTCAGATTGGATAGCAAGGAAGGTCGTCACCATGCGTGGCGTCCTAGCATGGAGGAGGACAATGAAACTTAGCCAAGTTGATGGGTTAATCTTTTTCTAAAGTTGTACTTGGGAAAAAGTACATCAAATGGGTTATATTTTAATGTTGACTTAATGAGCACTTTTTATAAAGTTAAAGTGAGAAATAATTTAACTTGTGTTCTTTTAAATCTTGACCATTGATCTCATAAGGTGTGTGAGGATCAATCTTGGCCCTCCATCCTTTTGGAGATAGGGTTTTTCACGTGCTCATTCAATAAAAAGAGAGATCAACTTGGAGAGGGTGCATTATGCATATCAGAGGGGCGATTTTCTGAAGAGAGAAAGAGGAGAATTACTTTAGGATTTGGAGAGGAGATTTTGCATAGGAAACAGAGGAGACTTCCCACAGAGAAATCATGTAGCTATCTTAGCTATTGTAGGACCGATTTCACACAGAGGAGAGGGTCGTATGATTTGTGATGTAGAGGCCACGCAGGGCGCTGTACAATTTGTTGTGGGGCTGGCAGCTTGGTTTCTGTGGTGCGTGGAGGATTGAAATTTGTTGAAAGGGGGGCACAATTGATTAGAGAGGAGGTTGGGTGAGGTTTCCCTCATCTACAGGTTGGATCGAATTGATTTGTAAGAGATTTCCATATTTCTCGTTGCAACAATTATAAAATCCAAATCTGCTGCACTGGTTTTCCCTCCGGGGTTTTTCCAGGGATGATTGTCCATATTTATTGTGTACATGTGATGTGATTGATGTTATCTTTTATTGCTAAGTTCCTGGTTATTATTTTCTGCAGTGCATTATTTATTTGTGAAAGAAAACCTTGTGTAATCAGTTATAAGTGAAATTTAATAGATTTAATAAACTGGGTTTAGAGAAAATTTCACATTAGGCACATAAGTTGAGAGACCTTCATCAAACTTGACGTCTCTCCTAACAATAAGTTTTGTAGAATTAGGTTGAAGAAGTCTATAATCTTCTACACCTTCAGAGTATCTAACAAAAATGCTTTTCTCACTCTTAGCTATAATGGTTTCCTTTTTTAATCAAGAATGTGTGCCCAAGCTTCTCTACCAATCACACAAAAGTGGCTTACATTTGGTTCATATTACTCCTTGCTTGTTTTGGTGTTATATCTTTTAAAGCCTTTGTGGGTGTGTGATCGACTATGTAATTTGCACAATTAATGGCTTTTGCCCAAAAATGAGGACTTAATTCCTTAGATTGGATCATAAAATTTGCTATTTTTTTAATGCATGATACTTTCTCTCAACAACACCAATTTGTTGTGGTGTTTATGGAATAGTGTGCTGCCTTTGAATGCCTTGTGTAATGTAGTGAGTTATAAATTTGTTGTTAACATATTCGCCACAATTGTTTGTTGTTAAATTCTGAAGTTGACGTATGAATTCATTTTTGACAAGGGCCTTGTAAGCCAAAAATATGTCAGAAACTTCACTATTAGGTTTCAAGAAATAAACCAAAGTGCATTTAGAGAAGTCATCAATGAAGGTGAAGAAGTAACATCAACAACAATTGGAGTTGCTAAGAAATGCTTGAGATCCTTTAAATTCTTGATTACAACTTGGCAAGGTGAAAGTTCTATGGTTTTGCCTTCAATAGAACGAGTGATATGACACATTATTAGATGGTTGTAGGAAAGTCGCGGAACACATAATACATCATTAAAATGGCCATCATCTAGCTAAATTGTAGACCCTGCAACATTTGGAGATTTCTCACCACCATTAGATATTTATTTGGTGTTTCTTTCATTAAGAGTAGAAAATGTGGCTTTATCCTTTTCCATATGATAAAGATGCTCCATAATCAATAAGCCACACATTAGAAGAAGTAGATGTCGCATTGAAAGAGAAAATAAAGGCAGAAAGAGCATGTGATTTTGAAGGAGATAAGATAAGATAAATGATTAAAGCTCGAGAATTGACCACTTGAGTAGGTCAATGGGACTCTTAGGTATAATTATGTCTATACAAAGCAAGAGTGCTAAAGTAGCTCCTATATAAAAGCAAGAAACAGGAAGTGAAATAGAATAGAAGTCTAATATAAAACCTAGAGAACCAACTCCAAAGATGGAGAGGTGATCCAGGAGAGAGATGTGCAAGGTGAGTAGATCTAGAACCTATGGCGCCAGTGGTACGAGGCTACCCTGGTCCATTGTAACCATCTCTCCTAACATTCGAGGCTGAATAAAGAAAATTCATAATAGATATCTGTCTGCAAGAAGAATTGGAAGAGGAACTGGAATGAGTGTTGTGCTGCTGTTTGGAAGGAAGAACCCGTCGTTGTGGTCTGCAAGATATCATCTAGTGACTGGTTTGTCTGCTAATATGAGGTCTGGCTTGGTGACGTTGTTGGGGTCTCACAGAGGTAGAAATAGTACCCTGTGTCCTCATTGATTTGGGGTCAGATCTATCTATCTCCTACTTGGTGCCCCTAGTCGGGAGCACTGTAAAAAGGGAAGTGATTAACTAGGCGGGAGTTGGTCCAGGTTGTGTACGTGGCCAGAGGATAAAAAAGCCGAGACAGAGGGCCTCCTAAATGTATAAGGCCATGCATCTCGGGTTAGGGTACCTAAAGAAACTGCCAAGCGTTTATAGTTCTCTGACAAGATAATGGAACCGTCCTCAGATCTTGTAGTAAACCAAGCAACGAAAGATGAAGTGCTCCTCAATCTCAATTTCTCAGAGATATTTTGACCAAGCCTTTGTCATTGACAAAGTTTGTGTACTTACGAGACAAGCTTGGTGTTGCTGAGAATGCCTCCCTTGATGAGAGGGAGTGTTGAAATTAGTGCAACTGCAAGAGCCATTCTCTGAGAGGATAGCATAAGACCCTAGCTGAGATCTATGGCCCCCAATACACTCCTGAAGTTCTTGGTTTGGGACCAAGCAGTTAGAGCCATGGCAAAAGACCCTAGTGAGGGCACCCAGTGTATTTTTGGGGTTCTTGGTCAAGGACCAAGCAGTAAGTCCCTAGATGTGTTCTAGGGCCCCTGGATGTCTTCCAGGGACTCCTTGCTCGATGCTTGGATTGATCCTTAGATGTGTTCCTTGGTGGTTGATGATGTAACTCCCTAGATGTGTTCTAGGGCCCCTGGATGTGTTCCAGGGAATCCTTGCTTAAACGCTTGGGTTGATCCTTGGTCTTGTACCTTGGTGGATAAAAGACCCTAGATGTGTTCTAGGGCCCCCAGATCTATTCTGGGGTATCCTGGTCTGGGACCAGGTGGTTCTTGGTTGTGTAACAAGTTGTGATAATGTGTGATCTTCTTCTTCTCTCCCGGGATGGTGCATGAGACCTAGGAGCATCTAGAAGATGGGCATGACCACATCATTGGTTTCTCCTCTTATGTAGGGATGATAAAAGCTTATAAGTTATCATGAGACATATGTGGACAGTTTGCCATTGAAGAAGACCCCCTTGACTTTGTCTGGGCACTTAGACCATTCATCTGTATTACCTTTAGCCGCAAGGATTAATGAAGTTTACTGCTACCAACTCACCAATTGGCGTGCGTGTTAACTAACCTTTAGAGACCTCAATTAAGGTCGTACCCAAGACAAGAACCAAACTGAAGTAGCCGCAGAAAATCAGAACATAATAAGGTTAATTAACACGCTCGCCAATTGGTGAGTTGGTAGCAGTAAACTTCATTAATCCTTGCGGCTAAAGGTAATACAGATGAATGGTCTAAGTGCCCAGCCCCAGCAAGTCCTTCCAAGATCAAAGGTGAGGATCGAAGAGGCAAAAATCTACTCCTCAAGATCGAAGATATGGAATAATCATATCCATAAGAAGTGTCTTCATACAAGTCCCTTTCTTTGCATATGAAACAGAAAGGTGGAGTGCTCAAAAATAAGAAACAAAAGGCGGGTGCCCGCTTTATAAATCGAAAAGAAGTGTGTCTTAAGAGGATTCAAATACTGGCACCCATATCTAGAACTTTCCAAACTAACCACATATGTGGACAGTTTGCCCATTAACCAACCCCTCGCTATGCTCTTTGAGAGGAAGAAATATAGGATGAGACAACCTCCTTGGTGGATTCTCTCTTTCTGATTTGAGGTGCGGCCTCTTAGACTTCTTCTCCTTGCTGGCTGGGAACTTCATTTCTGGTGTATGGTGTCCCTTTGCTGGGTAATGGTGCCGCAGACCTTCCTCCTACTGTGTTTAAAGTGCTGCAGACCTTCCTCTTGCTGTGTTTAAGGTGGGCAGATCCTCCTCTTGCTGTTGAGGGTGCCACAGCCTTCCCTTGGCTCCTCTTCTAGTTGCTGCTGGGTGTTTTAAGGCTGTCGCTGCCTCCTAGGAAACCCTTGGCTCCTTCTCCTGTTGTTGCTGGTGTTATCTCTTGCTGTCCCTGATGTTGCTGCCTTCTACTTCTGTTTATCAGATTCATTTGTAAGGGTTTTGTCATATTGGACAACCACTTGGTTGATCCTATCTTGTTGTCTTTGGGGTTTCTGTATCGGCCCTACTCTTGCTGATTATCCTCGAGTTCTTCTTGGCAAACTGTTCAGTTAAGATCATGATGAGATCAAACCCTTAAGGGTTTGGTCCATGACCTTCATAGCTTTTCTGAGCATAAGAAAGAGGACAGCTACACATCAGTTACTTCTAGAATTGTTTTTTTTTACTAAGGTAAAGTTAAGATCTTGTTGTACTATTGTTTACTTCGGCTTCTAGTCCAAGTTAATATTCAGAAATGTTTTTCTTCTGTTCATGATCAGTCCTAGTTAAATTTTGGGTCTTCTTAGCATGTTCAGATTTGTAATTTCTGTATTTGTCCTACTTCAGAATCTTTGTTTTAAGTGCTGATCTTTATTTATAGTAGTGATCAATTTCGAAAAGATATTTCTGTTTTCATTTTCCCTAAAAATCTAACAACAACTCATCTCAACAAGTGTCCTCATCCTCCTGGGTCAAATACCTCATACACTTTCGCACCTCGACAATGTGCAACTCTCTAGCCCGATGAAGACTCTATCTCATCAAACTGCCATCCACACGAAGCTATCTCGTTCATGCCAAAGCACCCAGGGTGTATCCATCGCAACTCACTATGACAGGTCACTGGAAGGCCATCCATAGGGTTGACAACCTTCCACACAACATACTGCTGTGATCCAGGTTCTTCGCCAGTCCACCGAAATTCCCAACCTGCCTCACCACCGAGCTGCAATAGTACACAACTCGTCTGGACGGTCTGCTCCATGTCTCAAACCAGAGACCATCTAACCTACTGCTACCTGCAACAGTCATTGTAACTCCCTCTCAGTGCTAACTCCTGATCCAACTGCCTTCTTAGAACCTCAAGCTCTGAAGCCATGTTAGATTTTGACTGCACCTCAGGTCTGGTCTATGTCTTCGACGGTTATACACAAATTTTCTATTTGAACGGTAAGCATAAACACATTGAGATGCCTAACTACTTAGCATAGCGGAAAGTAGATCAATAATTGAATCATACACATGTACACAAGAATGTTAAACCCAAAATCACTTGTTCGTAAACCCAGAACCAATGGGCTCCCATACTGGGGACAATGGCCTAATTTTACATAAAATAAAATACCAATACAATTACGACATACTGCAGAAACCCTCCTTGGTTTCTGTGCCAATGCTGGTCACCTTGGTTGACTGTAATAGCCTTGTGATAGCTGTACCTGCTGCTGTCTTCCTATATCTCCTGTACAACCCTGTTTTTGTCTTCCTACAGCTCTTGTACAACCCTGCTGTCTCCTCCTGGCTACCTGTACAATCCTTCTTGGCTGCTCCAAAGTCTGGCCTGCCTCTGGTGACTAGACTGGCTGCAACAACCCTTGAGACTGCCTTCTACCACCCTAGGCCTCAAACTTCAACCTTCTGTCACCCTGTAGCTGTCCTCAAAGCTGCTGCTGTTACCCCTGTAACAACTCTCAATTACTCTACTGTTACCCCTGTAACAACCCTCAAATTTAGCTGTTGTTACCTCTGTAATAGTCCTCGAGGCTGTTGCTGTTACCCCTGTAACAACTCTCAATTCTACTGTTGTTACCCCTGTAACGACCCTCAAATCAGTTGCTGTAAAGTCAGCCCTAAGGGCTGCTCATACACTAGATGTAACAACCCTTCTTTTTAACCTTGTTGTACCAGCCTCTATACTTCTTGTTATACACCTGTAATAGCTACTTAGACTGCCCACAAGCTTGCTGCTTACTGACAACCACCTGTACTTGCTGTTCCAAGGCTTCCAGTCCTGTCCAAGACTTGCTGCACCCTTTTGTCACTAGGCCGAACCTGTTCCCAGCTGCCACAGCCCCTAACCAACCCTCCTTGACCTGCGGCTCCTATATTTCCATAGGCTGAGCCTTCTTTAGGGCTGTACCAGCCTGGGTTGAGCCTATTAGACCCTAGCTGCAACCTCTCCTAGGCTGGCCGAGTCTTCTTCTAGGATGTGGCTAGGCTATCCTAGCAGGACACGCCTGTACTAGGATTCAACCTGCCTTCCTTTGTCTCCTAACAGACCTGCAGCCCTACAACTCCCTTGGTACCTGCCAAAATCAAGACAATTACTCAAACTAGAGGCCAACCAACCTCTCTCCATGGCTGGACTGAGTTCACCACACTTGGATTGAAATTTCCAAGCTCGCTTTCATTGTCTCTACAATATAATGAAATGTCACAATGACCTCTCTCCTTTATATGCAAGTCTTAGGAGTCATCATAGAAATTTCTCCACTAGTCAACATCAAATTAGACCTTGTATGTGGGTGTGAAGCCCCAACACAAACCCCCAAATCCCATCACCAAGCCCCGAAGCCCCCAACTCAAAATACAAGGGTTTTCACCCAACGAAAGGGTTAATCCGGTGCCCACGACGATTCCCACGTGTCTGGCACCTAGGCAACTAATTGGAATGCCTCTCGATGTTACAAAAACATCAACACAATGGACTGTAGTGAAAGAAAGTTTGTTGCAAATCATGTAATAGCTTACCCAACATGGTCTCTACCCCCAGTGTTTTTCCTCACAATGTTCAAAACCCATGTATGGTTGTAGATATACCTAATTATCAACGATACAGTGGGCTGTACGTGGATTCCACCAAATCGTGGGGTGTTTTTCCTCTAACATCCTTCCTGCTGCAACATAGATGGAGGCATTATCTGTGATCACTTGTACAACATAGATCTTCCATCAATCCATCCATCGGACATGATTGTGCACCTTGTTTTAGTCTATGACTGCTTGAACTCTATGAGGTATTCATCTATTCTTTGGACCTCATTTTGTAAAAGTGCCCCCTTGATATCATGATAAGTAAGGCCTTTGAAGCTCAAACCACATGCAACTATAACATCTCTCATAGGTTGATAATATATAGAATTAGTAGCATTGAAAGTATGTTTGCATCATACCACCATCTAGCAATGCATTCCCAAGCAACCTCCGCTATCTTCTTCCATTTAGCATCAATGGTGGGTTGAGAACCAGGGGTGGTGTTGAAGAAAATCTGAGGTCCTAACAGGCTGCCRACTAGGTCTGTCTTTKACCTGAGATTGGCTCTAAGTTTCAGCTGTCTAACTGTTCTTTGTTGCTGTTTTGTAACAGCAAACAGTTCAGGAAATTTTCTGCTGTTTTGTTATGGTTACATATGCTTTTAAGGTGCCCTTGCATGTAGTTTTAGTAGCCCACAGGTTAGCACATGCATACCTCAAATATATAACACACCTCTAGATCTTTACAACTATTATAATGCTGTTCTAAACTCTAGCATGCATGAAATTAGGACACAAGAGTTTTTGGTCAACACGACCCTGGATAAACCCCCCCGGGGAAAACCAATATGGAATGTAAGTCTATATAAGTGATGTAATAAATGTGAGATACAACAAGTACATAAAACAAATGAACCTGATACAAAGACAACCCCTCTCAAGTTGCTATATAGGTCCAAGAAGGTGAATGCGCCCAAGCATGGTGCACCCTCCTCACTTGTTGCTCAATCCCACTCTAGCCTTGTGCCCTTGCTGCTTAATGCTTTGTAGAAGAAACCCTTGCACACAAATCTGCCCTTGTGTGCTACCTCTCCAACAAAACACTCCAAACAACAATCTGCTAAGTATAAGACTTGCCCATTAGGTGTGCGCCCTCTTCCAAGCAAGCATGAACACCACAAATAAATGGGAGCCAAAGCCTCCTAGAGCCCTCCATGGAAGGAGGCGCCCCTTCTGCCCTCATCCTTTGCTTCCATTCCCATCTCCATTGCTCTCCTCAAACTCTGCAAGCAAACAAAAGAGTGAATGAGCCTCCTTATGCCCTAGGCGCCCCTCTTGAACCTCCATAAGGAAACCTAAGAGATGGATGGCTAAGATCTCTCCATCCATTCTCTAATCAAAGGTTGAGATGATCCCACAATAATCTCACTCACAAACCCACTTTGGGTTAAGTTCCCAAAGTTCACTTTATGTCCCTTCAGTCACCCACTTAGTGATTAATTAGTCACTTTTGCCTTAAGTGACAAAAATTCAACTTTTTTTTGACTTAAGTGAAGTCAAAGTTGAATTAGACATAAAGTACAAGGTACATAGTCCCAATGTATTTCCCACTTGTGGTTAGAGATTTAAAACCACAAGGGAACCACTTCCCAAGGTATCCAATTCTCAACAGGTGTGTGGTACAAAGAAACAGTAAAACCCTTTAAGTGCCCTTTTCAAACTTGATGCACTAGGGCCAAAAACATGTTCATCTCTACGTCCCAATCCAACAGGAAAACTAGAGGATTCTTCAAAACTAGGAATACGACCTTCAGGGTCATTGTGAAAAGCATCATCAATTTGACTTTTCCTTGTGTCTTTTTTGGTCTTCTTGGTCTTTTCTACTTGGAAGGATTTGAGAAGATTTTGCATCTCCGCTTTTAATTCAGTAGAGGTGTTTGTGCAAGGTTCTACTTGGTCTCTTTCATGTGCTAAGTGTTCTTTTATCCTATGGATACACCCACCTTTAATTGACTTCTCACAATAGTTGCATACTTTTTTCCCATTTTCATCCAAATGGCAATGAATCCATGTTGGATCCCTCTTGGTTTTAGGGGCCATGGCAATTTTTTTCAGCAACAAACAAAAATATGCAAATAAAACCTTGAGAATTATTAATTACTAGGAAAAAACAACGATTTTCAAGAGAAATAAAGAAGAGAAGCCTTGACATACCTTCACAAGACCTAGAAATATGGAGAAGTAGAGCAATTTCTAACAGCAGAAAAAACAGCTCTCTAACAGTTCACAAAAATCTGGAAATGAACCCTCCAAACACCTCCAAAAACAGCCCAAAACAGCCCTAGATACTTAAAAAAATGTCTCTGGAAACAGCTCCAAATTTGCAGAAGAAAATCAGCCCAAAAGATCTCCAACTCAACCCTTCAACCAGCTCTCCAAATCTGCCCAAGAACTCCTTCAAAACAGCCCTGCAAATAGCTCTCCAAAACCACCAAAGCACCTCAGCTCAGAAATTCCAAAGAGCTCAAATGAATAGTGTGAGTGAAATAGAAGGGGGGGACTTCTTAGGCTTGAGTAGGCCCTAGGATTAGGTAATAGGCCCCCCTTTTATTAAACAATTGTTATTTAAAAAAAAATAAATTTTGCGGGTCCATGATGCACCGTACATAATCTGTATGGAACTGGTTGGTTCGGTGGAAAAAGGCCAATTCGGTACTGAAGAGGCCAAAAATGGTTTGGAAGGGCGATTTGAACTGGTTTTGCCTCAAAACCAGTTGGACCGGCTGGTTCTACCGGTTCCAATAACACTGTTACATATCTATATGGTTTTTCCTTTATACCCTTTTGTAAAAGATGATTGGATGGTTGGGTGTAACACCCCAAGACCGAGCCCCGGTGGTAAATGTGAATATGTTTTGTAGGCTGGTGAGCGAGTTTATTATAAGCCATAAGGCTTATGTGTTGATTAGGCCGGAGAGCCTAGATGCCAAAGGCCAATGAGCCTATTTTTGTATATGTAAACACTCGTATCATTAAAATAATATGTGTAAACCGACCACGGTAGAAGAGTATGGGGGACTAAACTCCACTAGGAAGGGAAAGGGAGGGGCTAAGAGCCTAGAAAGGGGGCTAAGCTAGAGGGCATATTGGCAAAGGAATATTATAATATTATTCCTAGAGATTATGGTGAGGATAATTATTTTATCCTAAGTCTCTTGAAAGAGTGAATAAATTACAAGTGGAGAGAACCAAGCCCTAAAAGAGCCATGTGTCAATCATGGTGCATGCAAATATATGTGGGGGAAAATAGTCAGTTCTCCCATCTTTTCCCCATTCACCGACGCATTCACTCACGGAGCCATCCTCTCTCCATCGTTGAACCTCAGCATCATTCACATACCTCTAGAGCCTGCATACACTCCTGCAGCTACCCTGTACTTCCTGTTATCAGCGGTATACCGTATCCCTCTTAGGAGGCATAGTGCACTCGTACCTACCCAAGTCTGTGATGTACCTTTCTGTTATGCGCTATGCCTATACCAAACTCGAAGGTTGTTGCTGTTGACCATCACCCGTACCTTTCTTGTTATGTGCAACACCCTGTTCCTTACCTGAGCGTGGTTGTTGCCACCACCTGTTTCATATTCCATTTTCTGTTGCTGCCTTTACCTGAGCCAGTACCTGGTTGACTAGAGCGCTGGATTGAATAAGCGGGTTGTCAGGCCCGTGCACTGAAGAAGCAGGTTGTCAGGCATGTGAGCAACTCTCTCCAGGTGAGAGAGTTTGTTGGGAAAGTGAATTCTTGAGGGAGCCCAACTGCAGTTATAGAGCTCTGAGAATTCCTGTCCGGCCTGTTGCTGAAGCCTTGGAAGGGAAGTGGGGCAACCGAAGGACTGTTGAGCAAATAAGGGGCACACTTCCTGTGGTGGGGCAGGTATGTGGAGAATGAGAGGCTGTAAGCTGTTAGTGTGAGTTGGCTCCTGGAACTAAATCCTTCTTGTTGACTGCGCAACTTCATGTTGTCTCAACCTAGCCTAGGAATCCCTTTACTCGGGTGGAGTTTAGTCCCAGCTCGGGGGTGACCACTGCTGAGAGTGATGAGCAACGTGGTCTAAGGCTGGGAGGTTTGTGGAAGGTCTGCACGCAGATGGTGGTATTCTATACAAAGATAAGTATCAATTATGTGTTCAATTGCATGTTGTGTATTTGTACATGTCTTTATAATTAAGAGTATTGTCTGTGTATGCTGTATGTATAGGCTTACTGTTATTTCGCATGAATCTATGCATTATCAGAATGTATCTGTTTGTTTTAAATTTGTATAAATATATACAGTAGGAATGAAGAATTGTTATGTGGCATAGCCCAACGACCCAAAGCTGGGGATGCTACAATATGGTATCAGAGTTTAGTAAGAGTGTTTTATGGAGTAGCATGCCCCGACATGGGTGGTCGGGGATGTTATATTGGGTCTCTACTCTCTTTGATTTCAAAATCATTTGTTTTCTTATGTTTTTCAAGCACGATAATTTAAAGCATGCATCTTGTACATTTGTGGCTTTTTGAAAAGGCGGATAATGCTTTAAGCTAACATGATTACACTGTCTATGTATGGTAGATAGAATCAAGTTTGTTCCTAAGTCACCTGACACGGGGACACGGGACACGAAAATACGAGTATCCGACACGGGCACGGCGACCCCCGGAAATAGGACACGAAGGACACGTTATATATATCAAAATTTAAATTATGAATTACACATGCAAAAATGAAATAATTAAATTGTCAACAGTTACATGATGATGATACAAATTCAATCATACAACTAGTAATGACTTAGTAACTACTAAGTCACTAAGTTACTAACATAAATTATGACATTGCCAACTCAACACTGTTGTCCAAACCCATATCATCAGGAAACACATCCCACATCTTTGTCTTTCCCTTCAACCACTCTTCTCTCTGCCTAGTGCCTGCAAATAAGACAGAGGTTGGTGTGCAGATACACCACTAAGTCACTTGACACGATGACAGAGAAGAGTTCAACATAAGAGTTTATACTTGAGTGAAGGGTACATTTTTACTAGGGTCATGACAGAAGAGTTCAACAATCAATGCCACCAACATCGAGGTACATAAAGGGTATGGCGCCCTTGATTAAATGCCAGTTTCATACCCTCTTACATGATAGAATCCAGTGGAAACATTGCAATCCTGCCAATCTTGAAATCCTGAAAACTGTTAAGTCTGCTGAATTTTGAATGGGACCTAAAATTCTACTTTCTCCATATGAAGTCCAATGAGGTTGGAAGTTGGAACCACTCTCAAACATCCTGAAACAATTAATGGTAATGTTAAAAATTTAAATAAAAGGATGAAAATGAAAGATAAAGGAGAATGTCACTTTTAATTACTAGGGTGGGTAAAATGGAGGGGGTGGGGACCTCTTTAAATAGAATTAGTAAGGCAAAATAACCCTTAGTTGCACATTGAAACACCTCACAACTGCAACTTGCATGAGAAAACATGAGCCAAGGTCCTTTTCTGAGCAAGACACGTGTCCTATTTTCAAGACACGCGTGTTCTGTGAACATGACACGTTCTAAACGAGTATCCGACACGTGTCCTACCATTTTGTGTCTGACACATAGGATTCGTGACACGAGGGGGGGTTTGGATGTGTCAGGTGACTTAGGTTTGTTGATGTATAGGCTAAGTAATGCAGTTGACAAAGTGCATATTTGATTGTCTCTAATGTTTCTTTTAAATCCTTCTGCATCCCTCTTTGGAAGCTGTTCAAGTTTGTTGATATATAGACCAAATGGAGGGTAATAAATGTTCCTAGGTTTAATATTGAAGTTTCTTATCAGTTCTTTATAGCATTCTTTTATTTTGGTTTGAGGTGTAGTAGTAAGTCTTTCAATTGCCTACTAGATATTTTTAGTGACCATGCTAAATGGTTTAGTGAAATATATGAAACAACTTTGTAGATCTTTCTTAGAGCCTTTGCAATCATTTATTATTAATTTGAGGATGATTAAGCTGGTTGATGTCAAGTGTATGCTATTTGTTTGTTGACTTTGTTTTTCTCCATTCTTGCCTACTGGAGATTTTTTCGTGACCATGTCAAATGGTTTAGTGAAATATATGAAACAATTTTATAGTTCTTTTTTAGAGCCTTTGCAATCATTTATTATTAATTTGAGGAGGATTAGGCTGGCTGATGCCAAGTGTATGCTGTTTGTTCGTTGGCTTTGTTTTTGTTCATTCTTGCCCAGTGTATGCTATGTGTTCGTTGTCTATGTTTTTGTTCATTCTTGCCCAGTGTATGCTATTTGTTCGTTGTCTATGTTTTTGTTCATTCTTGCCCAATGTATGCTATTTGTTCGTTGTCTATGTTTTTGTTCATTCTTGCCCATGTATTAGTTTGACATTTTTGAACTGAAGGCTTGAGCTTGTTCATTTTGCTTATTTTTAATTACTATTTGATTAAGATGTATATATTTTTTAATTTGTTGCTATTGTTGATGGCTATTAGCAGGCTACTTGAAGAGCATAGCATATTTCACTTCTTAAAACTTGAAAGGCACTATCTGCTACTATCATTGTAAAATCAGGGTTACATCTTCATATGAATAGAATGTTGATGGGAAAAGACACTTAATCTTTCATCTTTTATAGAAGCATTGCAAAAACTTCAGAGGATGTTCCCTTTCCTCCCAAAATGTGTAGTTTCACACCAACCTGTCTCTAGCAGGGGATACAAAATGGGTCTTGTCTTGGGTTTGGGATTGGGGATATCCTGACGATGTCATCCTACACTAGGTTCATGGATGTCATGTCTTGGGCATCCCAGGATGCACGTTATATATATGGATGACATCTTTTTAATTTTTCTTTTAGGGTTTTGGGAGTACCATTGACCCTTGTCCCCAAAGAAAAAAAATCAAGAAATAAAGACAATTGGAACAAACAATTTAAAACTAAGGAAAAAGAAAGACCCAAAATAGTTTTACAAAATATTAGACTACTTATCAAGGTCAGCGATGACATGGTGTACAGATCTTAAGGATCTAATCATGGATCTTGGACATGTGAATCTTTATTGTTAGAGCACGTCTGGCTTTTCATACTTGTAGGATCTTCTGTAGACATTGCAACTACATGCCTCTAGCATCTACAAGCATGGGATGAATGGAGGTTAGATTTATAATGATGTCTACCTTGATGATCTTGCAACTCGGTGCCCCTTTGTGTCTATTACGGTTTTGTCTTTTATTGCATATTGTTCTGTTTTGTTTGAGGGTGTATTATGTAATCATTTCATGTTTTGGATTGTATTGGCTAGCCGCTAATTTGTAAACTTGAGATTTTGTTATTGTACTGGGATGTATTTGTGTTTCTATAATCATAATTTGGATTTCTTGCTGAATGGAAATTTTATATATATTGTTTGTGGTTGTGTATATACTTATATTTTTATGCAGATGTTTCCACAACAAAGCTATTGCGCTTGAAATTTCAGCATTTTTTGGTATTAAGGTGACATATGCAAAGGCTTAATTGAACCTCTAAAAGAAAGGCTAAAATTATCTTACGATTTGTCACAGGCCAAGAGAGGCTGTGCAACCATTCCCATGTTTGCTCACCGTTAAAGTTTATTCTGTTCTCTAGTTCTTTTAGATTGTGATCGAATATGCACTGCACTCCTAAGTAATTCAGGCTTGGAATATAGCTTCCATTATCTGGTTGATTACGTATGTTCATGTCAATATTATTTCTTACCTTTTTTGTTTTTTGGATGTAACACACACATGAGGGGCATGCTTTGGCTTAGAAATTGGGACTGAGGGTCTATTTGTTCTTTCAAAACTACTAAGATATACACCTGGACTTGACCACTATAGAAGGAGCATGCCTCCTGGAGATAGAAACTGGTCGTTTGCACTGCATAAACTCTGGCATCTAACCTACTATTAGATCACAACTTGATGGACATTCATAATTACTATTCCAAGTTTCAGAGTATAGGCGTTTTGAGAAAAGGTGCTGAAAAAGTGCAATACCACTTTGTGCTTGTCTATTGTACTCTTTCATGTGTGAGATGTTTTAAAATCTACTCACGATCTTGAATGTTATGGAAAATCTGACCATATTCTAGCTCACCAAGGCCTTTTGTGGTTTATTTTGGATGTTGCCTGGGTCATTTTCTACATATTGTGCCGTGCAATGAATTACAGAGTTGTTTAAGTTTTGTGGTCTCATAATTTTTGTAGATGATTTTCCAGTTTGTGGTCTCATAATGTTTTCAAGATCAATTCACCTGAATGGTAATTCAAGTTTTTAACCTTTAGCTTTGGATTAAACAATTAGATTTTTCTTAATAATAAACCTGAAGCTTAACTTAAGAGTCCAGACTTTACAGGAAATACTTCAATTATCAATTTTTAGATCTTCCAATGCTTGATAACCCCCCTCCATCTGGTAAATGTTGGTGGTAATACCCAACAAATCCATGACTTAGAGAGATTTATGAGCATGAAGTTTGGCAGTTGCTGGTCCTCTCAGAGTTCTTGATCCTAAGAACGATGGTTTTCTGTCTGAAAATCAGGAATGACAAAGTATTTCCCTTAAAGCTGTGAGAATCCTGTGCCTCACGTTCTTTCACTTAAAAGTTAATTCATTCGTAGATTTTTATGTAATTAGTTCGTTTGTTGCTACCTAGTGAAAAAAAAAATATTCTGGATCGACTTGTGGCTCTTACTTCCTGCTCATGATAATTCCATTCGTAGATTTTTATGTAATTAGTTCGTTTGTTGCTACCTAGTGAAAAAAAAATATTCTGGATTGACTTGTGGCTCTTACTTCCTGCTCATGATAATTCCATCTATATTCTGCTTAGTTGTATAAGCAAAGTCGTATATGGTAGGTTGGGTTTCTAAGCTTTTCCAGAGTTAGGGTGTCCACAAAATCTGCCAAGAAGATGTATATAACAGCCCACCCATATGCTGTCCTTCAGTTGAGACGACACCTAGTATCTGGTATATTGATAGCTGGGCTTCGAGCCATATGACTGGAGTCAGAGAGGATTTGACTAATCTCAGAGACACAGAGGTCAGGATGGAGATTGCTCTTGGAGATGACTCCTTGGTTAGAGTTGTTGGGATTGGCATTGTTACCTTTCAGAGAGATAGCATGCCACCTATATCGTTCAGGGACATTCTCTATGTCCCTGGGCTGAAAAAGAATTTGATTTCAGTTTGTACCCTCCAGGATAGAGGTCTTGAGGTGACCTTCAGGGGCACCGAGGTACTCATTCACCCTAAGGGGTCTTTGCTTGCCCCAGGACAAGTGATTGGAGTGAGGGATGGATAACTGTTCAGATTGCTTTTTCAGCCTCTTCATGCATTGGCAATTAGCAACGACAACAACAGACAGACATGCGAATTATGGCATCGTAGGATGGCCCATCTACATCTTGGAGCTCTCGGAGGACGGAGAGAGGTTTTGAGCGGAGTGCCACAGATCAATACAGAGCATTAAGATGTTTGCAGAGGGTGTGCGCTTGGTAAGTTTACCAAGGCCTCGTTCCCTAGCAGTGACACCAGGTCCGCTGGGATATTGGATTTAGTACACATGGATGTGTGTGAGCCCATGACTCAGAAGTCCTTGAGTGGTTGTGAGTACTATCTCAAATTCATTGATGACTACTCAAGGAAGACTTGGATCTATTTCTTGAAGACCAAGACTGAGGTCTTCAAATGGTTCCAAGAGTTCAGAGCTCTTGTGGAGAACCAATCTGGAAAGAGGATCAAAGTCTTGCGGTCGGATAACGGGGGTGAGTATTCATCCTGACAGTTCATAGACTTGTGTGCCCAGCATGGCATTAGAAGACAGATGACCGTACCATACAACCCCCAGCAGAACGGGGTTGCTGAGAGGAAGAACCGGGCTATCACCGGTGCAACGAGATCCATGTTGCACGATCACAGTTTACCTTTGTACCTTTGGGCAGAGGCGAGTGCTACTGCAGTTTACCTGCAGAACATGAGCCCCCACAGGATATTGGGAAATGACTCCGGAGGAGGCCTTCATTGGTAGGAGGCTCGATGTCGAGCACATAGGATCTTTCGGTGCTTGACCTATTCTCATGTCCCCTCGAAGAGGAGGACAAAGCTAGACCCCACAACCCAGCAGGGGATTCTAGTTGGATACTCAGAGGTGTCCAAAGCCTATCGTATCTACATTCCACCACTTAGGAGAGTGGTGTTGAGCAGAGATGTCAGATTTGAGGAGGATAGGGTTTTTCAGAGATCTCTCGAGTCGAGAGTTAGTGTTGAGGATGATACAGAGGCATCGATTGATGTCTCAGAGGGAGCACAACCTCAGGTTTCCGGTACACCAGTATCAGGGGTGATAGGGTCACCATGCACAACTTCAGGGTCACAGTCAGAGGGGGCAGAGGCTTCAGGTTCTCAGAGTGTTGAGACGAGTCTCGAGGCAGTGACTCTTGGGCAAAGAGACCTTACTTCTCCGTTGACCACTTTAGGGAAGAGGAGACCTAGATGGTTTCAGGAGACCCTGAAGGAGGCAAGAGAGAACGTAGGGGAGCCCAAGAGCCAGATCGGAGAGAGTAGACCTCCAGTCAGATTTGGAGCATATTTGGCACTAGTGATGAGTATCACAGATACTGAGCCACAAACATTTGCGCAGGCAGTGGACCAACAGATTTGGAGAGAGGCCATGGTAGAGGAGTATGACTCCATTGTGCGCAATGATGTTTGGGAGGTGGTTCCGAGGCCAGTGGGGAAGTCAGTTGTGACTTCCAGTTGGTTGTATAAAACCAAGTATGCTGCAGATGGCAGCATAGAGAAACACAAGGCCTGTTTTTTGGCGCGAGGCTTCTCTCAGATAGAGGGAGTCGATTATGATGAGACATTCACACCAGTTACGAGATACACCTCGATCATGAGCATTATTGTCGTAGCGACATAGATGGGTTGGAGCATTCACCAAATGGATGTAAAGATCGCATTTCTGAATGGCTTTATAGATGAGGAGGTGTACATTGAGCAGCCACAGGGGTTTGAGGTGAGTGAGAGGGAGACTCACGTGTGTCTTTTGAGAAAGACGCTTTATGGTTTGAAGCAAGCTCCTCGAGCTTGGTATTCATGTATTGACACATACTTGCTTCAGATGGGCTTCGAGAAGAGCGATGCTGATCCTAACCTCTATTACATCATTAGAGGTGAGGACACGCTCATTCTCATTCTATATGTGGATGACTTGTTATCACGGGAGCTGAGGATCTCATAGCTGAGTGCAAGCTGAGACTTGCATCAGAGTTTGAGATGAGTGATATTGGATTGATGCACTATTTTTTGGGTATGGAGGTATACCGCGAGGAGGGTCACATATTTCTCGTGCAGGGGAAGTATGTTGCAGATATTCTGAGCAGATTTCAAATGGAGGACTGCAGACCTATGTCTACACCCATGATTACCAATTGGAAGAAGCTCAGTGCTTCAGATTCCTAGTTGGTAGATGCTACAGTTTACAGGCAGTTGATCAATTTACTCATGTATCTGGTTAACACCAGACCAAATATCTGTTTTTCCGTGAACACTCTCAACCGACATATGGTAGAGCCGAGGAGTGTTCATATGATTGGGGCAAAACATGTTTTGAGGTACATTGCTGGGACAATTTATTTTGGCCTAGACTATATCAAAGGTGATGGGGTTAGTTTGGTTGGCTACACAGACTCAGACTGGGAAGGATGTGCTATTGATAGAAAAAGCACCTCAGCGTGCTGCTTTGGTTTGGGGTCACGACTTGTTTCTTGGTTCAGCCGGAAGCATAAGTCAGTTGCTTTGAGTTCGGCCGAGGTAGAGTACATGGCGACCAATTAGACCAGTTGCGAGGTCATTTGGCTTCGTAAGCTGCTGGTAGGATTATTTGGTCAGGAGATGCCACCAACCATCATACATTGTGATAATCAGAGTTGTATCAAACTCTTTGAGAATCCAGTTTTCCATGATTGATCGAAGCACATTGATATCAGGTATCACTTCATCTGTGATTGGGTTCAGAGAGGCGTAGTGCAGTTACAGTATATATTGACTGACGAGCAGATTGCAGATATACTCACCAAGGCCCTGCGAAGGGGAAAGCATGTCTACTTCAGAGACAAGATGGGCTTGGTGAGGAACACCTTCCTTGGTAAGAGGGAGTGTTGAGATTATGTACCTTGGGAGGTGTTCCCCATGTGTTTGTGAGCTCCTAAACACATGTGGGAAGTACTATGTACTTTGTGCCTTGTACTTTATGTCTAATTTCACTTTGACTTAGGAGATTTAAGTTAAAAGTGAAATTTGGTCATTTATGCCTAAAATGACTATTGATTTACTTTGTGGGTGAATTAAGAGACATAAAGTGAACTTAAGGAACTTAACCCAAAGTGGGTTTTTGAGTGAGATTCTTTTGGAGAGATCCAACCTTTGATTAGATGGGAGATGGGATGATCTCAGCCATTGAATTCTTAGGTTTCCTTATGGAGGTTCAAGAGGGGCGCAAAGGGAAAATGAGAGCTCATAACTTCATTTGCTCACTTGGAAAGTTTGAGAGAGAGCTTTGGCATGAGGTTTGTTGCATTGGATGAGGCTAGCTTGGGTGCTCCCTTTTATGGAGATAGCCATTAGGCTTAGGGATAGCCAGTGGCGAGGTCTTAGACTTGTCATATTGCAGTGGGATTTGTTTCAGAAGGAGGCCACACTTCAGTATCAGAGTACTGTGGAGGGGTTTTCTATTCAGAGCTTATAGTTGGCATTTGGCTCAGTTTCAGTGGTCTTGGCAACATTTCTGAGGGGCGCACCATCCTAGGGCGCACCTGCTTGGTTTGGACTTGTATTTCAGCTTGGATCAAGATGCTATTGTATCAGGTTCATCTATATTTTGTACTTGCTGTATTCCACCATCTATTCTCCTCATATATAGACATTTATTCCAAACTGGTTTTTCCCCGGGGGGGTTTTATCCAGGGTCATGTTGACCAAAAATACATGTGTACAATTTCATGTGTGTTAGAGTGTAGAACTGCTTTATTTTCAACTGTAAAGATCTCTAGGCGTGTTACATTTATTTTAGTATGCATGTGCTAACCCTTGGTGACTAAAACTACATGCTAGAGCACCTTAAATTGTGAATGTAACCGTAACAAATCAGCAAGAAGTTCCTGAACCGTTGGCTGTCCTAAAACAACAGCAATACCTTCATTGACAGTTGAAACTTAGAGCCAACTTGAGGTCAAAGAGAGACCTAGTTGTCAGCTTGATAGGACCTGGAAAATCTTCATTGGTAACTTACAGGATACATGTATGCAGAAATAACCCCAGAACACGTTCACTGTTCTCCTATCATACTAGAAACTCCACAACACCTCCTTTTTCCTGTATGTAACATTTCCAGAAGTTGAACGGCCTGGAAATTCATTTGGAAACTCCTAATAAAGCCTTCCTTCTTGTTCCTGTTTCCTGCTACTTTTATTAAATGCTTTATGATCATTGACGGTCTAGGAATGGTACATTACCATGAAAAACCCAATTATTTACATGTATAACACATTTAGCATCCATTTGCTCCTAATTAATTTAGAGGAAAACCAACCTGAAAGTTAAAGCAAAAATAACTAAGTTGCTAGGTATGCAGGGGCAGGGCCTTAGATATGCTGTTTGTCATATCGGCATGGGAATACCTCGGATACATGGCAGATACGGCCCTGTTAGCACATATTTCTACCCTCCAATATGAGCTGATAAACCTGTTATGACAGCGGTAAAAACTTGGCTAATTAAAGGAGTAAGGCCCCAATTGTCATTGACCAAACCCCTCTCTGTTTGGGTTAGTGCTTGCTAGCCTCTCGGGGTAGTCCCTAGTGCACAATGATGTTTCTATATTTCTGCGTTCAAAACTAAAAATCAGCGAGCTGTTTTGTCTTGGCTAGCGTGTAAAAGCGGTCCAAAACAGTGAAAAAATCGATCTTATACGCTTGGAGGGAACCTGCAGAGTTAGCACAGTGATAATAGACTAGAAAGCAGATGAAAACTATTCAAAACGATCGAAATTAAATATGATAAATAGTTCAGAAAATGACATCAGATTACAAAATTACCATCATACCGTCAAGAAAAGAGGTTTGAATGACTAACACACACTTCTTTATTGATCCGCTTACAAGAGAGTTTATTACACCACACTTAGCAAGCCTACAACCGGTACAATAGCTACTTTCCTCAAAGAGGAGCCACTAGACTAGAGAAAGAGAGAAGAGAATGAGAGAGACACTATGCTGCTACTGCGAGAACCGACGAAATAACCAATGGCAAGCCTCCAATATATAGCTAGTGAGGTCGCACATCCCAAGAGGAGAAACAAAGACGCATGGGAGGCTAAGAATAGGTACTAGGTGCATGTGGGAAGCATGTGAAAAGGAAAAAGTAGAGTGAGTTTGAGTGGGCGCATAGGCGCATGAGAAGGCTAAGAATAAATGCAAGTCTAAGACACTGAGACATGCTGAGAGTTAACTGAAGCATGCGTCCACATGTGTGAGAGAGGAGATGGCGCATTGATGAAGAGAGAATGAGTGGAAGTGAGAGTGAGAAAAACACCCAAGTCAACTGGAGTAAAGGGGTAGGTGAGGGCTATATTTAACTGCCAACACATGAGTGAGGTTCAGTGAACTTGATCATGAAGTTGGCTATACGGATAAACTCATGCGACCCCTTCTCCATCATTGATTAATTATCACATGCTCGAATATTTAGGAATATGCGCCTTAGCTTAGGTGGATGCCACATGTCGACCTCTGAGGATGCCACTTGGCACAAAATGGATGATGATTGGACTTGCTAAATATAGAAACTTCTAAAAATAGAATCACGTGCTAAATTTTAGGAAACTGTCCACATCATCCAAGATGACTGGGAGGCCACCGCCACACTGCCAAAAATCAGTGTTGTAAAAGTCGGCGATTTTTCGCGACTTATTGAAAAAGTCGCGACTTTTTCCCCCTGCCGACTTTTACCCTGGAAAAAGTCGCGATTTTTACTCATTTTAAAAAGTCGCGACTTTTTGTAAAAGTCGGCGACTT
>ML853891.1:4006-29309 GCA_009831015.1 Picea engelmannii
AGAATTTGCATTGTTCACGATTGTTTGATATTGAATTTCAGAGAAGATCATACATTGCAGTTCACATTGTTCCAACAAACTCCTCTTTCCCTCCTGTAAATAGGATTCATCGAACAAAAAATTTGTACCATTCATTCCTGTTTATGCATTTTTGGGTCAGAGTCTCACACAACATCGGTTTCATTTCCGTCTCCTTATGAGTAACAACAACCTTTAATAATCTTGCACAATTTTAAAATTCAACGAGTAACTTTTTCTAGGGCTCTTTTACACCAACACTAGCTAGGCTAGAGATTTGGAATAGGTAGTGAGGCACACTCTCCAAAGAACGAAACACACAATAACATCTTGTGATAAGGAGTGTCAAATTCCATTTGCAACATTTTGTCCTGGGAATCCCTTCTCACACAAGGGCCAAACCTGAGGTCGCATCGAGATTGATAGAGTTACTCACCCTGCTTTGTTGATATCGGTGTAGAGATTGCACGTATTATGGGCGTCACTTGAAGGTATACCCACAATGATGAGTGGAAGCCTCTCAAGTTGATTTCGGGCTAGATACCCTGCCCTTGCATGTGGATCGGACTATCGACTGTTCCCCCATGCATCATTGTTGTTAGTGGTAACCTTAGTAGCCTATCTTCTTAGGGTCTTACAGAAGGTGACTGTGAAGGGGTAAGTCTTCATGGTACCTGGAATTGACATTGGCCATAATCACTCAGGATCCTTGGAGGGTATACCCACGGTTCTATGTGGGAGCTTGCGCCAGGGTGTAAGTCTGTTAAGCAGGTCGTCAACGTAACTTTTCCACCCTAGCCCAGCCCCTTCTTTTATTGTCATCATGACGTTGGATTTCATCACCAACGAGTGACTTCAGAATTGGAAGGTCTTGTTTGCTTGGTTTTTCTTCCTAGATTTTACTAGCGCATGTTGTTTGTTTACCCAAGTTGGCCATAAAATTTCTTATGTAAGATTCTTACTCCATCACAATTGACCCTCCACGCCGGTCACGTAGAATGCAAGGCTTACCCCAAGAAGATATAGAAGGTTCTCAACCCTTGCCTACCAACTCGCCGAAGGGCACTCCTCAACAGAGTGAAGTCGAAGACGTTGCCACTCCACAAGTGGAAAGAACTAACTCTCTAGAATGGTTCCGAATTACCAATTCTCGAGAGGACTTTCGACTTCCTCCCAACTTCGGGAGACGTATTGTGCGAGTGAATTCTTCCAGAGATTTAGTTGTTTAGTCTTCTGGATCACAAACCAGACCTTTCATAGGACCTAAGGGTAAAGATCCTTTTTGGACTACTAGCATTTTTAGACGGGATCTCTTTGGTTCAGGAGAAAGCGTTGATATCACTGTTACAGTTGAGTTTCCCGAAACATCTAATTCATATGCAATACCTTTTACTACTGCCTATTATTTTCCTGGTACAGACACTCTGCTAGCCGACCACATCTTGAATATCCCCCTACAAATGGTCCATCACACAATGGTCCTAGATACTATGAGTCCTCACACCGGGACTATAGTGGCTAGCCAATCCCCCATTGGCACACCGCTTTCGCCCAAATTCACCCCAATGCTTCCACTCAGATATCATGCGTTGAATTCTTCTATTCCCACTCCTACACAAATCACATCCAGGACTCCTGTCAGTTCCACTCCTTCTGGGCACCATCTTCCCTGTTTCATTTCGACACTTCCTCCACTCCCTTTTAGAGGACCTCTTCCATCCTCTATTAGAGGCCCTGATCCTAGTGGCACCATCTTGTCATTCACATCTAACTACCAGATTCCTGTTGGTGGACAATTTCACCAAGGAGGCCAAACTCAACCCCCTTTTGCAGGACAAATCCCAATTGGGATGCAACCCCCGATTGGAGGGAAACCCCCACCTACCCCACCCTATGGACAAAACATACCTCCATCCTTGGCCCAGTATTGGAATTATCTTATTCAACATAATCCTCACTCGACTGGGGGGAGACAACCTCAAGCTAGCTCCAACATACCCCCTAGTACAGGCCAACCCTATCCAGGTTCGTCTAATCCTATTTGGGACTCGAATGCTCAACCCCATGCCCATGTTCAAAGGTACAACCCTATTAATTACTTGCCTCCACACCAACAACCGACCCTGCCCAGATATTCGCATTATATGAAAAATTCTTATGGTCCTACTGGGTTACCGATGGGACTCCCTCCCCAAAGTCACCAATACCCACATGTGAATAGATAGTTACCCTTCTTAGCCACCCTGGACCTCCCGGATCTATTGAGAATTTTAAATGATCCAATCCGTCAATCTCCTCAATGGCCCGCCATACCGTCCAAACTACCATTCGACATCCCTAAATTCAATGGTAAACCATGAGAGGACCCGAACAATCATGTAATGACTTTTCACCTCTGGTGCTCATCCAACTCCTTGATGGATGACTCTATTCGTTTATGCCTTTTTTAGCGAACCTTGGTCCCTCACAGGTTCCACTACGAAGTGGTATATAGAATTACCACAAGGATTCTTCACCGACTTCAACATCCTTGCTATGGATTTCCTCACCCACTACCAGTTACCGATCCACTACGAAACGAGAACCAAAATTTTGAGTTATTTCAAACAAACCAAAGCCACTCATATATCTGATCACATTCATGAGTGGTGATGAAGACGACGTCTCATCAAACTCGAACTTCCTGATCAGTTGCTGGCAGAGTAGTTCAAGAAATCATCCATGAACGACATCGCTCGTGACATCGCCATGGGTGGAGTTGTCACAGAAGAACATGCAATCAGTCGTGCCCAATACCTAGACCTCGTTTACTCACAAATGGGTACTCTTTACGACTTACTCCCTGACAGACCTCGTCCTTCTACTTCTTCTACTTCAACCACTCCTGTTGCTTCTCATGCAGCTGACGGTGTGATTGGCACTTTCCATGACCAACCAAATTTTGTCCAGACCGCTGGAAACAACCCCAAATCCATTTCTTCTAATGTTCAAAATGATCCGTCTCCTACCCCTCCCACCGGCAAGACTTCTGAGGTAAATTCTGTTAAATCTACCCCCACCGGCAAAAATAAATCCAAAAAGGGAAAGGGTAATAATAAGGAGGATAAAAATAATCCACAAACCGAGAAAACTAAAACACCACCTGTTTATGATAGGGATAAGCGAAAAACCTGATACCCTTGTCTTATCTGTGGTTATGATCACTACACTAAGGATTGTCCAAGACGAGCCGAGGTTACTAAGTTCCTTCAAGGGACCTAAAAGCCTCCCACTCTGGCCGTGTTGTCTCAACCCTTCCCTTCTCAACAACAGGCCCAATTGGTCATTCATGACCAATATTCCCCCTCCAATACATCTTATGTCTTAATGTGTACAGGCGATTCAAAGAATATTGACATCACACTTACCACTCGAGCCAAAGATTATTCTTCCTCCAAAGAGATGGTTGATGTAATACCTCCTTCATTGGTCCAACCATCTCCCACGACCCCACCTACCAACTATCCTCTTCATCTCGAACGACTGAGTCTAGATACAGTCCTTCTCCCTCCTCCAAAGGGTGTTATTCGAAAATCGGCTTTCAATCCTCATGCATGTGCTTCCCAAAACTACAGTATTGTCGAAGATCTGGCCCAAGCACAGTCCATGATGTTAGCCCTCGAAGTCCTTCAGAGTTTTCTTATACAACGAAAGGAACTGTTGAAAGCTATTGGTGGAATCGACCCTACGGATACAAATTTAATAATTATTTACTTGGAAGATCACATTCCAAGGTTACCCCCTCAACTTACATTCCAAATACAAGTTATTGTCTTCGAAAAAAACATTTGTAGAACAGTTATTAATGAGGGTGCCTCGACGTGTTTCATGTCTATTACCTACTGTAAAGCCATCGACTCTCCTCCTTTGAATGAATCCCACAAAATGATCAAAGGCTTCAATGGCTCTGGTTTTAAGCCTTATGGTGTACTCCCGTCATTGCCTATTATTTTAGAAGGCAAAACGGTCAACGTTGAAGTGGAGGTCTTCGACACTCCTCTCAATTACAACTTTCTACTTGGCCGTAGCTGGATCAATTCCATGCGGGTAGTTGTGTCCACTCTTTTCCATGTTGTGTGTTTCCCACATCAAGGAAAAGTAGTTACCATAGACCAATTGGCCTTCTTTCACTCGGATGCACGTACCGACAATGTACCGTTCATTGCAAAACCCCCCCTGGATACGAGAACGTCGGTGTGGGTCTTCTTAAAGATTCCTCATTGATGGGTACTTTCCCCATCCCACCAACCGATGTTCCACATCCGTTTGTTGCCTCGATCAACATGATCTCCACCTCTGTTCATGGAACCCCTGAGTCTTACGAACCATGGATGGTACCCAACCTCAGCGAACATCTTCGTTATGGCGACAACATGCCTTTGAGTCAGGTCGAATCCGCTTATCAAGCCATTCAATCGACAACTCTTTCAACCCCCTCTCTTGGTGATTTATCTCTAGATCCATTCCGCGTCATTTTTCCCACGGACAAGATGATTATGTCTGTTATGTCCATGGAAGACACCCCTTGGGATGATGGACATCATCATTCCATCCTCTTCCTGGAACAACACACCATCGAGGGTTACCAACCGATATCAACCCTGTCGACCGTTGTCATCATTTCTACCATTCCCGAGTCTACACACAATCTATTCTACAAAGGGAACTTAAGTAACATCTCACTCACCCTCCCCCTTGACATATCCATAAAACCTGGACTTGTCGAAAATGTGCATATCGGAGCTTCATGTTCCCATAACGAAGTTGTCACCTACAAGTCTCTTTTCCAAGAATTTTGTGACGTCTTCACGTGGAGCTATGAAGAAATGCCAGGTATTGACCCCGAAATTGTGGAACATGAAATTAAGACATTCACAGGCGTTAAACCCGTCCGACAATGACTTCGTTCGGTCCACCCACATAAAGCAACCGCTATCAAGCTTGAAGTTGAGAAACTTCTTAAGGCTGGATTCATTTACCTGGTAGCTCTAACTGACTGAGTTTCCAATCTTGTTCCGATCGACAAGAAACAAGGCACAATCTGCATGTGCGTTGATTATAGGGACATTAACAAAGCTTGTCCCAAAGACAACTTTCCTACCCCCTTCATTGACCAGATCGTCGACGATTGTGCCGGAAGAGAAATCTTCTCTCTGATGGATGGTTTCTCTGGATATAATCAAATCAATATCGTACCAGCGGACCAACACAAGACTGCTTTTATTTGTCCTTGGGGCACTTTTGCCTATTAGAAACTCCCATTTGGTTAAAAAAATGTCGGTGCAACTTTTAGACGTGTTATGTCTTACGCCTTTCATGACATAAAGAACATTGTACAGCCATATCTCGATGACTTACCCGCACATTCCATGCACCGTGTAGATCATCCAATACACCTCCATGCCATTTTCCTTCGATGTCAGTTTTACCATATATGCTTGAATCCCCACAAATGTGTTTTCTGCGTAGAATCCGGTCGACTTCTGGGCTTTATGTTTTCACGTCAAGGGATTAGGGTAGATCCATTGAAGGTTGAGGCGATTCTCAATCTCCCTCCTCCTTCCTCACTTCACTAGTTACAAAGTTTGCAAGGGAAGGCAAACTTTCTTCATCGTTTCATCCCGAACTATGCTGAGCTAACTCTTGGATTTACGCGACTGCTCAAGAAAGGTTCTAAGTTCATATGGGATACCACTGCCAACAAATATTTTGAAGCTTTGAAACTGTCTTTGACACGTACCCCCCTACTCCTCCCACCTGATTACAGTCGAGATTATTTCGTTTACCTCACAACCTCAGACTATACCATCGCTATGGTTCTCATCTAGGAGGATGATTCTCATGATTCTCATGTCATCTATTACTTGAGTTAGAATCTCACGACTATCGAAACTAAGTATTTACATGTTGAAAAACTGGCCTTGGCAGCCGTCCAAGCTGTTCAACGTTTCCGACACTATATCCTTTTACGAAAAACTAAGGTGATTTCTAACTGCAACCCTATGCAACACATTCTTACACATCAATTGCTAGGGGGAAAATACTCCAAATGGATTGTAATACTCCAGGAGTTTGACTTAGAATTCGAACGGGCTAAGTCCAAGAAATCATTGGTATTTTCCGAGTTGATATGCGACCTTCCCTGCTCTGAGAGGAAAAATGTAGCAAAATATTCATTACCTGATGACTCCCTTTTCCTGATCAGTTCCAATGACCTTTGGTATGGAGATATCATCATATATATCCAGACCCAGACTTTCTGGCCCAATTTGTCTAGCACTGTCCGTCATCAAATACGCTACCAAGCCCGTCGGTATATTATCCTCGGTGATACTCTTTATCGTCGTGGGATTGACCCCATTTTTTGACACTGCCTCATGTTTGACGAAGCAGAGAAAGTCCTGAATGGGTGCCATTCTGGAGCCTGTGGTGGTCACATGTCTAGGTATGCTACTGCTCAGAAAATCTTATGGGTAGGGTATTTTTGGCCTTCTTTATTCAACAATTGTATAATTACCGTCCAAAAATGCCACGCTTGCCAAACCTACAACAATAAAATACGATCACACCCCGCTCCTCTACACCCTGTCGTCTTCATTGGTCCTTTTGAGAAATGGGGTATCGATTTTATGACATGTCACCCTCACTCGACTGGGGGGCATGGATACATTATTGTAGCCATAGATTATTTTATGAAATGGGATGAGGCGATGCCAACATTCGACAATACCGGAAGGACTGCAACATTATTCATATTCAATCACATCATTGCTCATTTTGGTGTTCCTCAGGCTATCGTTACTGATCACAGTAGCCACTTTAGAAACTTCATGATATCTGAACTCACTGAAAAGTTGGGTCTTCGCCATGAAAACTCAACACCTTATTACCCACAAGACAACGACCAAGTTGAAGAAATAAACAAGGTCCTCATTACCATGCTTCGATGAATGATAGGGATTCACAAAACGAGTTGGCACACGATGTTGTTTTCAACATTGTGGGCTTACCGGACATCCGTTAAGTCTACTACCGAGTTTACACCATTTTAGTTACTCTATGGTCTAGAATCCATCTTGCCAATTGAATGTGAGATACCCTCCTTAAAACTAGCCGTCGAACTTCTCCTAAACACTTCTACTGAAGAAGAACGTCTATTGTATCTTATGCAATTAGACGAAACCCGTCGTGATGCCACCCTAGTTATAGAAGCCCAGAAGAAATGCGTCAAAGCCCAATATGACAAACATTTCAGGCCACACATTTCCTCCGAAGGTGATCTGGTTCTCCTTTACGAACAAGATCGAGATATGCTAGGAGACGGAAAATTTGAAGCTATGTGGCGAGGTCTTTATATCGTCAGATGAGTTTTGGAGAAATGAGCTTACGAGTTGGTGGACTACGATGGTATCCCTTTGAGTGAACCTAGAAATGGGTTGTACTTAAAGAAGTACTATGCCTAAGATCACATGTGCATGAGTGCTTGTATTTTATTGTATCATACTTTTGTGTGTGTTACTTTAGTATACTTTTTTGTTATTTGGTCTCTACCCCCGACCGCTTATCTTATGTTGTGCTTGGTTTCCAGATGTCGAAGTCTTCGCTACCCCACATTGGCTTCGTCGATGGCGCTAGTCTTAGTACTCAGAATATTGCTTCTGTTGCATGGGCAATTTATGCACCTACAAACGAACTTATCAGTATGTAAGGTGTGTGCCTTGGTCGTGCGACCAATAATATTGTGGAATACAAGGCTGCCATCGAATTGTTACTTGATTCTATTTCCCTTGATATCCACCACCTGGTGTTATCACTAAAATTTCACCCGCAAATGGTTACAGGAATCCAACATCTTCAAATAGCTATGAGTCCATCCATGGACCAAAATTACCAAAAAACATTTCCAAAAGGTCCAAAACTATACAACCAGTTATAAAATCAAGATGCACTATGACTATACAGGGTGCACATGCACATGCACCATCCAAAAATGCAGGAAAAACACACATGCGCATGATGCACGACCGTGGACGTTAAAAGTCACACACACCTGAGAACGACGCATTTATGAGATTGGTCGGCCTCCCACCCACTTCTGGTTCAGCTTCCAAGTTGATTTGACATCCAAATCTTGGCTGGATTCAGCTGGGTGGTTGGTCAAAGACCTAAAAGTGCCCTAAACAACCCCATTGGTGCACTACATTTTCAAGGAATTCATTTGCAAGGTTATGCTACTGCTATTCTCTCGGGGAATCCTCTTTTCTCATCAACAACATACTAGCATCATTCCATTTGGGAAAACCACCTCACCTTTTGAGTGGATTAGCTTGGGATTCTTTCACCATTTCTTTCAAGTTTCAAAGTTGTAAGAAGAGCTCAATTGTGGGGGTCCAAGAGCCCTCCCTTGGAGGAAGAAGGGACCCAACGTCCTATTTATTCTTGGTGTTTTATTTTCACTAATATAATCCTTTCCATTGGTGACATGAGTCTTGTTTGTTTCTTGTTCTTATGTCCTTATGATCAATAGTTTAGTTGTTCTTTCCTTTCCTAGTTTAATTCTTAGTTTATCTTTTTATGTTTATTTTTCTAACCCTTTCCTTTACTGCTGTCTTGCTTAGCTAACCCAACTAAGCTTGTAAGCACCTCTATTTTTCTCATTCAGGTGACAAAAGAGGTGCAACACCTGGTTATATGACTCGATTCACATCTAGTAGTACTACATCTAAGTAATGTCTATGCTATTCGAAGTCCTAGTTTATTACGGGTATATTTACGAATTCGCCTCTTGGAACGTTATTTTGATTATATCGAATATCAACACATTCCTAGATGTCTAAATACATTGATTGATGCTTTATCTAATTATGTGTTAGACATACATTTGGGACATTTATAAACCAATCACACATTAACACAACACAAGCTAAGCCATTAGAAGTCGTATATATGTATATAATGATCAAAAGTTTTTACAAAAAGTTTCTGTCCAAGGACCAAAATCTCAAAAATACGAAGTCCATGGCTTCTACAAAATAACATCACAGATGACGCTCATGATAACACACAATTTCTCAGGCCACCCTACAAAGCAGTTGAATGAGGGACTTGGACACACCCACAGTATGACGCTGATAACATCTCAGAATCTCCCCAATAACCATATCTGGGATGTCCGTGGTCAATCCCTCTAAGTTCTGATCCACTACCTCATAGTATTTGACATCCCATCTCACCACTGGAGCCTCTTCTCCTCATCGTTGAATAGGATACGTTCCCGAAGGTCGATATGGCCCCACACCTGTGTCATCAAAAATATATTTTTTGATTAGTTCTTGGATGAACACAAAAACATTTCATATGATAAAAATTACAAAAACATTTAAAAAGAACAAAATGTGTACTTCTTACCTAGGTCACCCCACTGAGCATCCTCAGGCATGGCCAAATCTAGATCCCCTCGAAAATCCAAACTGGCGTATGCGTAGTCGTCAATCATCAGCATCTAGGGCCACAACCAGTCAAAAAATGAATCATTATACTTGATGATAGGCCCTGCTACGTGTCGAGCCATGATGTTGCACCATCTCAGCATCCTTGGATCCTGTGGGGCCGGTAAAACTCCAATCAACCTGTAATCGCAGCAGTGGGAACCTCTTGAGGAAGAAGGAAACCAAAAGTGATCCGTACCCAAACTGCTTCAAGTTACCCTTTTTGCACTTCATCAATTGCCTCTTCATACTGCAGAGAACTGAATCCGACTAGTTGAAGACCCGAGGCTCTATGCACTCTATGATGTATTGGAAGTAGCTCTGGAGAGCCATGTGCGGAGCCGCGCTCCTAGCCATATGTGCAATAGTAAACAAAATGGTGCGTAGGGTCAAGTCTTGGACCCCCCAAATGGAAACCTTACCCTTGCTTCTTTTTGCCTCAGGAACACAATACTGGCGACAATACTCACTCATAGGGAGTCCGCCACCTCGGTCACCGGTCAAAGTAGCAAGGTATCCATGCCGTGACAACCCCGTTAGAAAATAGATATCCTCGATATATAGGGTCAACGTATGGACTCCCACATGAAATAACTGTTGGTCCACATCCCACATATGGACCAGGTATTCCAACAATCTGAGTTGGGCTCTCATGCCCGGAATCCTGAAGAATTTCAAGAGCCCACAGTCCCAGAGGGCAGCGACTGTACCCAGGTCATTCTCGAAAATGGAATCATCTTCCTCATGTTCTCTTTCTCGCCACTCCAACATTGTGATGGTCAAACACCTGCACAAGATCCATGAGAGAAGAGTCAGCAACATGTTTCAAACTTTTGCATAATTTTTCTTGAGTAAAACTTAACTTTAAAATCCATGTTTCGACCCTCGCAGGTGAGCCTTTGGCATAGTGCGAGATTCTCGTAGGTCCTGCAAAGCCCACCTGCGAGAACTCTTGAGCGTATGGTTCGACCATAAAATGGACTTAAAACCCAAGAAATTGCCAATAAAAACTAAAAATGAACCATGGAAAAGTTGAAGGATCAAGAGATTACCTCGTTGGCGGAAACGATTTGCCGAATGATCGCTTGTGCCTCCCGCAATCGAGCAAAGAAATTTGGGGGAAAATGAGGTATGTTGGACAAGTTTTTGGAAAAATCACAATGAAATGGTAAAAAGCCCTTTTTACCCATATTTATTCACTTTTTACTATTTTTTTATTGATTTTTTATATTATTTTTATTATTTTGCTTATAAAACCTAATGCCCTAATGGCCTTGTGAGTATGGTTTTTTGTAGGTATAACAAATTCAAAGTCTGAACAGGGGGGTACAGGTGTTTTTTCTTTTTGTCGCATATACAACTACTTTTTTAGGGTTTTTGTAGAAAAAATCTCGAGCTTAGTCTTCGTTCATTCTCATGCTAAAAAATATATGAGAACGTAACCGAGTATACTTTTTCTTGTCTTTTCGTACTCGTCATGGTAACACGAAAACGACGAACCTAAGGGAGTGTCCTTTAAGCTCTTTTCACGCTCCATAAAGACGAAAAGATTGCCGAGCGATCTTGTTCTCTTCACTCTCGTTAAAGTATTTGAAGAAAACATTCGACGAGTGATAGTTTCACTTTTTCGGTCTCATCAAACTTATTTACGAAAAAGGAACTGGGAGAGTTCTCTTTAAGTGTTTTTCAGACTCTCAAAACATGAAAAACCCCCAAGTTTTCTTTCTTTGGACTCGTAAATCAAACATTGAAAGGCCCATATGGGACCGAGCCACTCCTTCCTAGGGTTCATTAAATATACTCCGAGGGACTCGTCTGAAGGATGAGCTTACATCGACAAGCATATGTTATCCTCCTCAAGCTTGTGTAAAAATAAAGAGGTACTCGCCAAAAATGGTGGGGGAACTTTTGGGAAAGGGATGTGTTTTCCTATTCATATTAATGGCAGTAAGCATCGCTCTTGAACATGACACCCCCTATTCATCATTTGAATCTGGGTTGGGAAATCCACTTGTCTCTCGTTCGACTTGCTACAAGGTCATATCTTGGGTCGTCTTTGAGTTAGTGCTGCCAAGTCCTTGGTCGTGTCGTTCATATGTTCAAGAGAAGTTCAAACGAGCCTTCTATTGAGTCGGCCATCTACAGTTGTTCATTCTTACCATGTCGGCCTTCCCTGTGTCCGTTTCAATCCTTGTTCATACTTTGATTCTCCTTCAAGATCTGTTACTTATTTTATGTCATTGATGGGGGATATATCAAGGCCCTCCTGTGACGAGTCTTGTTCCGTTGACTCCAACTCATTATCCGAAAATAAGACTTAGAAATCATTTAGTACCTTGGAACCTGCATGCCTTAATGGCAGGTCTCTTCGCTTTCGATAGGGGTTTCACATTATCGATCCTTAATCGAGAGATTCCGCCGAGTTCTCAACTTCAGCTCATTCATTCGCATTTTTTTGGATTGTACTTTGGTACCTTGGGATTCATCGACATCAATGGTGATTTCCCTCGCACTTGTTAACGGTTCTCATCAATGACCGATAATCAAGTGGTTTCTACCATGTTCTAATTCGACACATGTAATCACATGGCTAGATTCATACTTTCAGGTGACGGGATTGAAGACCCTGGGTCTCATCTTTTTGATCCAGGCTGCGATGGAGTATGTATGATTTATATCAGCACATAGATCCACTTTGTATGTCTAATGGATATGTCATTATTCAAGTCTTCTCACATACATCCACAGTGTATTCCTGGTGGCTATGTAGCATTTTGACGACATGGATCCACAGTGTATGATTGGTGGCCATGACATACATTTATGATTCCATTCATTTGTGATCTGAGTATGGGAATGCCTACCTCAGAACTGGTATTATATTCTGCAGATGCTTGGTTGTTTACAGGTTTTCGATGAGGTACGCTTCTTGTTTCTGACACACACACACGCATATTACAAAGTATTTCGGCTATCACAAGTTATAGCCTCATACTTTGGGGGTCATTCTGTTACACATGATTTTGGTCACTCTGGTGATGTTTCTACAAGTGATGTATTCAGGCTCCCACAAGGCCACAAGGACTTTTTGCTTGAGAAAAGTGACTTTTGTCTTCTTCCAAAAACATATTTTTAAGATGAGTTCACAGGCTTCCTATATTACAGGGTGCGAAAATCCTCCATTCTCGTAGGAAAACTACACTTGGGGTGAGAACTATTCACAGTCTTCTCCATAGATAGGGTGCGAACCTATTTTTAAGCTTGAAAAGGAGAAGAAGTCATGAAGGTTCTAAAAGGGGATCTTCTAGAAAATGAGTTGGCATTCGCATGGTTGGCATCCTACTGACTTCTCAGATTTAGTGGGATCATACTCATCCATGTAACCATCTCTCCTTCTCCTATATATTGAAAGGATTCTCATGGAAAAGGTTAAGCAAGATTGAATGGAGAATTGGTGAAAGGATTGTGTGAAGAACCCTGCTTGGATAGAAGCTTGGAGACTCTTTTTGGTCTGTCAAGTTGCATCAGACATTCTTCATGCAAAGATAGAGAAAGTGTGTGTGTTGGAACCAAGGGTCAATGAAAGGAAGCTTGCGACATCAAGGTGATCCAGTTGTATCTTCTACTTTCAATTAATATAATACAACAACATGTCCTTTTCCCATAAAATTACTCTTATTTTATTGCATAACTCCTTGATCATATGCATAGGTTGACATTGAATATACTTTGCTATCTTCACTTTGGTTGGTTTTTGTTGTCTTGGACTTGATTTCACAAGAGCACCAGAGCGAACCTGGAACAACAGATACCTAAGGAAGCGATATAAAGGTATGTCACCCATCCCTTCTTATTAGTAGATTCAATGACTACAACTTAGGGAAAGAGTCGTGTCCTGTCCTGTTTTGTTCTAGATCTAGGTGGATCTAGGGAGATCTGTTAGTGTCCACACCTACCAATTTATCTGATAACATCACTGAAATAAGAAAATGGCCTATTATCCTAACTCAACACTGCTCCAATAGCTAATCCACTTGCATCACATCTTACTTGAAATGTTTTTCCAAAATTTGGCAAGACCAGAATTGGTTGTTTTGTGATCTTTCTTCTCCTTCAACACTTTGAAAGTTTTTTCAGCTTCCTCTATCCATTTAAAAGACTTTTGTTTCTTCTTTATAGTGTCCAGCATGGGTGCACATATACCACTGGAATTTCTGGTAAACTTTCTATAAAAAATTTCTAACCCATGAAAACTTCTTACCTCAAATATGCTGCTTAGTGATGACCATTATTTGATTGCTCTCACTTTTTCTGGATCCATCTTCAATTCATTTGAAGAGATCACAAAACCCAAGCATATGAGTTTTGTCTTCATAAAAGAATTTTTCTTCAGATTTATCAGCAATTTTTCCTGTTGCAACTTTTCCATCACTAATGTCAAGTGTCTCAAGTGTTCTCCCTCAGTCTTACTGAAGATTAGTATGTCATCCATATATACTATGAAAAATTTACTTATGAAGTATTTCAATACTTCATTCATTAATCTCATAAATGTGCTTGGTGCATTTTTCAACCCAAATGGCATGACCAACCATTCAAACAATCCTTCATTTGTCTTGAATGTTGTTTTCCATTCATCTCCCTCTCTCATCCTTATTTGATGATATCCAGTCTTCAAGTCTATCTTGGAAAAATAGCTTGCTCCACTCAAACAATCCATCAAATCATCCATCCTTGGTAAAGGGAATCTATACCTAATGGTTATCTTGTTGATGGCTCTGGAATCTGTACACATTCTCCATCCTCCATCCTTCTTTGGATTGAACACAATTGGTACTGCGCATGGGCTTAGACTTTCCTTGACTAAACCTTTATCCAACAACTCCTAGACTTGATTTTTGACTTCCTCATTCTCCCTAGGTGTCAGCCTATAAGCTTTTTTTTTTGGTAGAATAGCTCCTGGAATAAGGTCAATATGATGGATTATACTCCTAATGGGTGGAAATGAGTGAGGTAACTCATCCACTACTATGTCAACAATTTTTTCTAACAGTTCTTGGATTTCTTCAGGCAAATCTTCCATAGAAGTATTTGTAATGATAACTCTAGGCTTCCTCACTATAACAAACTGTACTTATTTTTCCTTCTTGACTTCATTCAAGAGTTCCTTCCCACTCATGAGAAGTATACTTGAACTAGCTTCCCTCTTTTTCTCTTTTTCTTCTATTGGTAACAACATATGTGTCCTACCATTCTTTTCTAGGGTATATGTATTCTTTCTTCTATCATGAATAACTTTTCTGTCAAACTTCCATGGTCTCCCCAATAAAATATGACAGATATCCATAGGAATTACATTACATAATATTTCATCCCTATAACCTCCTATTTTAAATTCAACTTGGAATTGTTGACTTACCATTACTTGATGTCCTTTCTGCAACCATGATACCTTGTATGGGTTTGGATGTGCAGTTGTCTTCAGCTCCAGTTTCTCAACCATCTCTATGGATACTATATTTTCAATGCTCCCACTATCTATGATCACCTTGCAAACTCTGTCTTTCATCTTGCAAGCAGTTCTGAATAGACTTGTTTGCTGAACTGGTTCCTCTACCTCCTTCTTTGGTTTAAGAAGAACTTTCCTCATCATGAGGTTCTTTCCTCCTTCTATTGCTTTTGATTCCACATGCTTCTGTGCTTCGCCTCCTCCTTCTTTCTTTTTCTCGGGACATTCCCAAGACTTGTGTCCTGGTTTTCCACTGGTATAACATTTAAATTAACCTCCTTTGGTTCTTCCTCTTCCTTTGGAAAAAGATATTCTTCCTCCATGTTGTCCTTCCTTATAAATTCCACCTTTCTCAAGGTGACTATGTTGTTTTCTAGCTTCATGCTTAAGTTTATGGAACTTCTCTCTGCTGGTTCCCTTACCTCTGCTTGAATTTCCTCCTCTGTTTCATTGGCTTTGTTTCCTGGACAATTTGTCTTCAGATTTCAAGACTGCTTGATAAGCATCCTCGACTTTACTAATGGACATCATGACGATCTCCTCTTGGATTTCATATCTCAGCCCATTGATATACCTGGTTGTTTTTTCATCTTCATTCTCTTTTTATCCAGCCCTGATGTTCAGTCTATAAAATTCCTCAGTGTACTCCTTCACTGATAAGATCTTCTATCTCAGGTTATGCAATCTTCTAAACATATTGATTTGATATTCCTTCGAGATGAATTTGACTTCTAGCTTGGCTACCATCTTATTCCAATTCTTAATTTTCTTCTTACCTTTGCTCCTGCATTCGTCTTGCAGTTCATCTCACCATAGTGTTACATGACCTTTCAGTCTTTTCACTGCATGCTTCACCATCTTGTCTTCTTTGATATCTTCGTAATCAAATTACTTGTCCATAGCACATATCCAATCCAACAATTCTTCAACTTCTAAATTGCCTTCATACATTGGTACCTCTATTCTTTCTCCGGCTCCTATCCTTGAAACAACTTTCAATAAGCAGTCTTGTGCAACATCCTCTCCTACATTTTCTTCGAGCTCTATCTCTTCTCTCTCAGCTTCACTGATATCTCCAATGTCTGGTGCTCTTTCTGCATTGTTTCCATGGCATCCAACCTCATTCTGATTCCCCTCATTTCTTCTTCCATTTCTGCATTCTCTCTATGCCTTCTGGGTGGCATGATTCCACTGCGTCACCTTCTGATGCTTACAAACAAAAATCAAATTTTTGATACCACAAATGATACCAATTTACCTCCTTTCTTCTTTGTCTGTTATCTGCAAACAAAATCAATATCATCTGTTATACCACCTGATCCATCCTGTCTACTCCCCCATAGTGCTACATGACCTACTAATCAAGGATCTCCGATTCTTCAGTCAACCGACTCCTTGAAACCTTGATGGTCATGTTATTTATCTAAACACAGGACTTTTCGGCTCTCTGGTGCAGGTCTTATGGTACTCACAACCTTCCTGTTCTCTCTCCTATGAAATTTCAAAGTACTGGGCGTTAGCTCCTTTTTCTGATAAGCCCCCTCTTGATGTGACCTTGGGTAATGACCTCTCATGACCACACATTTGCGGGCGTGGCCAAAAGCGGTTTGGGATCAAACTACTTTTCAACCCGCAATTCTCTTCAAGCCTCCACGTGTCCTCTTGCCAAAACCATGGTCTGGATTGCGGCCTGCCCTCAATGTTTTAAAGTTCACGCAAATCCTGTCCTCGCATTGCTACGGGACAGTTGATCTCCCGATATTGACAGTACTGTCTGAATTGGTGGTTCATACCTTCCCTTTTCAAATATACGGAGCAGATCTGCCCCTCCTAAATCAACGGATGTGATCTCCTTCATGATTCCAGACTTCAGAATTTTCAAATCTCAAACCCTTCTCTCCTCCATACATCAATATTCTGGAGTTGATGATATGCAGACACCTGTCCTCCTAAATCAATGACCCCACTTCTACTTTAGGTGTTTAACCTTTCAACTAGATCAATGGTCATGTGGCCCTCTTCTCAATCAATGGATGAGATCTCCTTCGGGTCTCTGGAATTTTGATATCTCAAATCTCAAACTTCACCCTTTTCCCCAATGGATTTTATCCAAAGGATATAATCCGCTGACACATGTCCACTTGATCTGATGATCGATGATTACTTCGGATCTTTACCCGGAGCCCACATATTTGTGCCACCTGTCCTCTGTATCTGACGATCGAGGATTACTTTGGGTCTTTACCCAGAGTGCATGGATCTATGCCACGTCTCTCTTAGATATGATGGTCATGAATTACTTCGGGTCTTTACTGAGAGCTCACAGATCTATGCCATGTCTCTTCTGAACTTCGACGGCTCAAATTTACTTTGGGTGATACGATGCCTGAGATTTACTTCGGATGATCTAACGATTCAGATTCACTTCGGCTGATCGAATGATTGAGATTTACTTTGGATTTCCGGCTCTCCGGGCTTCGGAAGTCTCAAATATCAACTGAAAAACCCTCAAATAGATTTCCCAAAGCTATTGATATACTGACACGTATCTCCTGGCAATCAATGGTCAGGATCCTACTTTGGGTGTTTCACCTCCTCTTCATCCACAAACTTTCGAAGTTGTGGATCTTGCACCACTTTTCTTCCTCGACGATGGATGGTCCCAAACTACTTCTGGACTTCAGAACTTTGGTAAGTTCTCCCTCCTACATGTGAAAAGCGCTAAGGCTCGTGCACCTTGCTTCGATTAGATGGTTGTTGATCCTCTGCGCTATGATCCAACGACCACTTTCATTCTCTCTCCTGAGATTCTGATTTCTTCCGACTTAGAATATTTCTCAATCTTCAAAGGTCTCGACCTTTTCTCCTTCTATGAGTCCGAATCTTGGATCTCATCAACACTTATGAAAAGTGATACCCCTTCTAAGATTGATCCTTAAAGGATTTTGACTTCCCATGCACTCCTTGCATTTGTGGATTTCGATAACTCAGTTTGAAGGATTTCTTGAGAATAAATTATTCTCTCCCTCCTGACATTCCTCTGTTCTAGTTCTTCGACGCTTGGTTTCTCCTTGACTATGTGCACTCCTTGCACTTGGTCTAATTTTCCTCTTCTCTCTCTCTCTCTAAACTTTTCTGAGTCAATATGAGACTCAGTCGACACACTCCTTGCATTTGAGATGCACACCTTGCATGAGTTTCAGAAGAGAAAAAATGGAAACTTTTCCAGTTTCGTCACGAACTCATACAATCAACTTCTCAACAATCATACATGAACTAAATAAACTAAACCACACTTACATAATATAACATTCATTCAATCATACATCAAATGAACACATTCCAAGGATTTGGGATAATCCTGTCTGTTCTATTCATTCATGAAAACAAATTACATACATTGCAGTTCTCCATTGCGTCTTTCTTCTACTCTATTCTTCTCTACTCTATCCTATCTCATAATATATTCTCCCTATTCTATTACAATACAAAAAAAACTATCTAAGGATTGGATCCACGAGCTCTATTGTCATGTTTGCGACCTATCCTATCAACTCTTAGCGGTTACCTACTTTGTCCTATTACAATAACTACCAGTTATTTAAAGATAAGAGTCAACACTCCATATTTGCAACCCATTACAGTCCTATATGAATTTACAAACACATCATATTTAAAAATTTTGTTTCCAAAATATCTCAACAACTCGATTTACTTCTGAGTTAATTGTTGATTTGAAATTCTATCATGCCAATATGTCATATCTTTGCCTCCACGCTTGCATCTTTGACCTTGAAGGAAATGCTCCTACATCACACACTCGTCAACCTATTATGACAGATAGTTTACAATGTCTACATCATCACCAACATCTCAAAGACACCCAGACACTACTCTAACAGCTGAATCAACTCATGGTAAAACATAGCCAAACATTTTTTATAAGTATAAACAGATCAAGCAGAGAAATGAATTCCTCAATAGAAACACCTATGCTCAGTTTTGGAAGCAGACTTGCACTACTCAACACAGAATGTAGTTCAACCATTGATATAGAAAGAGGAGGAATGCAAATGGAATTCTTACAAGCACAAATTCCCCATCCTAAAACAAATGCAGACTATAAGAAGACTGCCTTTGAGTTTTATGTAAAGGATGTCCATCCAGTGGACCAGATTGATATGCACAGGCAGATAGGAGAGATGATATTCTCAACCTTGACAAATACCTAAATGACTAATTCTAAGTTTCAAGTATACCTTAACAATATTCAATCCAAATTAAATATGGACAAGATCTATTCTTTGTCCAAGGACAACAAAATCAAATCATTAGAATAATTGGTGATAAAGATTGGGTATGACCCAACAAATGTCAAGGAAACAAAGGAGTTGTTAAAAAAGAAGAATGTTGATATAACATCTCTGATAAAGCATCTAAAGATTCAAGCTACAAAATATTCACAAGCCAAAGAAGTGGTTGAGACTGAAGGCCACAAAGAAGAAATGTTGAAGCTAATCATGGAACAAAATGCACAAATAAGAGAAATGGAAGCATAAATGGACAAATTGATAAAGGAAAAGGAAATGAATATGAATATGGCCATTATAACATTGGAGGTAGTCCCTCTGACATGAATTAGAATAGAAAAAGCATCCACATCAACATAAATTCCATCAACAATCCCAGTACAAGTTTCATATGCATCTGACAAACTAGTAAAATCCATGGAAGACATGTCCATCCAAGGGGAAGAAATCAGAAAACTGCAGGAAGAGGTAAAGAAATTGCAGGAGTTGAAGTCAATTTTCTAGGCCAGTCACCAGGAAGAGATGCATAAGTCTACAAGGCTTAGTCATCAGTTACAACAATTAGAGAAAGAGACTTCCATGGCAAAAACCTTATCCCAAGCTAAGGAAAATATTTGGGTAGATATCAACAAGTCAATGTCAGAAATATGGCCATCCATACATATCATCTTTGAACAACATTAGTTAGTACACAAGGCCAGGGAAGCAATTGAGATCATCAAAGAATAATTAGGAGAAAGACCCACAGAGGCCATTGAACTCATCATATTTCTAAAATCCAAAAACAAGCATGAGTTAGAGGAACTTGAAATTGAGGACAAAACATAAACCATCCTTGAGATCAAGAAGGTACTGACCAAGAAAGGATTGATGTTGTAGCTGGAAGAAAAATCTCAAGTGATGGACATATGTGTGCATAGATTCTTCAATAAGTTTGAGGTTCTACACAAGAAATTCCTCCCTGGATTGTTAGTACTGAATGACAAATTGATCACTCTGTCTGATTATAAACAAAAAATGAACACATTGGAAAAAGACAGTTCAAAGTTTGCAAGGATATAGGGAAGCATCATTGGTAAATATTTCCTGGAGACACTATAGTTAGACTTGAGTATTCAACATGAGATTAATCATGTCTTCATCACTAATCCTACCTTTGCCAAGTATACAAAAATGGATGAAATATACAAGAAATTACTCAAGATTTCCATCCCAGGTAAAAAGAGGTGGGAAGATCTATGCACATTACTTGAGTAAAGACAATTTTGGTGTTCTACTCAACATGGAGCAACTAACCAAAGTCAAAGAGATGAGTCACCAACCACTTCCACTAAATCAACACAAGATATCCGAGAAAATCCACAAATCCTTATATTTTGTATTAGAGATCTAGTTAGTTAGATATTCCTCCACAATATCCTGATCATTTTATAAATACTTCTCTATTTGAAGTATTCTGGGTTGATTTTTTCACCCAGGAGCTATTGTGTAACTTCTCAAAGGATCGAGCAATAATAAAAGAGGCTTATTCACATGATTCTTGTGTCAGATTGTTGGTGATGTGCTTTCCCTCTTTCTCAAATGTCTTTTCATTATCCATGATCATTACATATTTTTCTAATTCTAATCATTAAAAGAAAATCTAAAGAACATAATTTCTTTCATTATACTTTGTATCTGGTTTTTTAATGATCTTCATGTTGTTCATCTGAAACTAAGTGAAGGAACTCTTCACCGCTCCTCTGCTTAGTGGACTTTCCCTTTTTTCTCTCTTATTCACTTCATTTAATTCAAATAGATCCAACAGTCTTACTACCCTGCCCTGTGGAGACAACCTCATATAAAATCTGAAATCGATTCTCATCTTTAAATACAGACCCCATAACCCAATGGAAATTTAAGCATTATTTCAAACAAACAAACAAAATTTGAACTTTCATAGCTACCCTAACATTTTAAAACTCAAACAAATTTAAATACTATAGAGAGATCCCTCTCTGAAGCTGGCAGGGCTAGATCTCAACTTCCAAAGTGGTTTGGTAGTTACCTCTATCTTTTCTTCTACAAACTTTGGAAATTACAGAGTGATAACATAGTTGCGACTATCCTCAGGAATGAACAAATTTTCCAACTTTATGAATTATCTTCCCTAAGTAAGAAAACTTTATTTCTAGACAATCAAAGATCTACAATCTTAAGAGATAAATGTTCAAAGGTTGTAAAAATTTGTTAATAATTAATTAAGTTTTGGCTCCAAAAAGAATTCACACAAGATCTCACCCTGATCCAGAACCTATAAAAGTAGTAGATAACCCTGAAAAATTGATTAGAAAAAAGAAGTTCAGGAAAAAGTCAAGGGAGTAGTAGTCCTCCTCCTAGGGAAACTTCTCTTCCAGAAACATTTGTCACAATCCAAGACATCCAGTTTGATCTACCATTTGAGCATTGCCTTTTTAGAACCAAATCTGATATATTTGTGGATGATACAGTTTTAGATCAAGCTACCTAGTACACTTGAAAGACACTCTGTTGGATCAGATATTGATCAAAAAATCCTTCAAAACTTTGAAAAGTTACAATATATAGAATCAGACTTTGATCCAGCTTTGCACAAAGCCTACATTCAACAGTCTGTTGAGATTTCTTCCCTAACCATCTCTGCATATTCTATAAATCCTCAAGTAGCTCATCCTATATCTTCCAACCCTTCTTCTTCCATATCTTCCACCACTTCTCAAACAACTTTACAAGTTGTCATACAACCTATCACAGGAGTTCCTGCTATCCATCCTCCTCCACCAATCATGGAAACAAGATATGATCCCCTCGTTTTGGCTTCTCCCTTACATAATATGCCCCAAGATTATCAAACTAGGATTCCTCAGTTTGATGGCACTGGAAACATGACTGTGTTGGGTATGTGTTATATTCTTTGCATGTGTGTGTGTGGGCGCGTCAGGTTCGACAACTGTGTCTGACGATCCCAAGTTTTTGCTATTTTTAGCGGTTTACTAAATTAATCCCGGATTAAGGGATTAGGGTTTTGGTATCCACAGAATACCTAAAACAATTGTATATATTGTATGGTGAATGGTGAAATTCAATAATGAATATAAGAAAGGTTTTCCCGGTTGAGGGTTTCCGGTATAAAATTTCTGTGTACTCTGTGTATGAGCCATTGATTAAATTTTGTTTTGCTTAAGAATCTATATGGATTGCTTTACTTCACAGGTTTAAAAATTACATGTGGTATCAGAGCTTGTTTTTGGCTTCAGAGGGATGCCTTTGTTGTTGAGGGTTTGGCTCGGTCTTGATAGATCAAATTTATCTTGGGTCTGCGATAAACCTGGGTTTAGTGGGATCTTTTGTAGTTGTGATTTGAGTGCAGAAAGAGGAATGGGAAGCTCTTCTATAATAGAGATAGAGAAGTTCAATGGTAAAAACTTTGAGCTATGGAAGCTGAATATGGAGGACCTTCTTGTAGAGAAAGAACAATGGATCGTTGTGGATCCTGGTACACAACCTACTAGTACACCATCTACTATCACACAGGCTACTGGTACACAACCTACCAGTACACAAACTACCAGTACACCACCTACTGGTATGTCGAAGGAAGATTGGGAGAAGCTGGAAATAAGAGAAAGGAGTATTATTCGACTCTGTCGGGTAGATTCGGTGTTGTTGAATGTATCAGGAGACTCTATAGCCAAGGAGCTATGGGATAAATTGGGGAATTTGTATCAATCAAAGTCCCTAGTAAACAAGTTTTTTCTTTGAAAGAAGTTGTATCATCTTAGGATGGGAGACGGAGATTATGTGACAGAACATCTAAATTCCTTTAATACTCTGGTAAGTCAACTTGTCTCTGTTAATATTATGATTGTAGAAGAAGATAAGTGTATTACTTTGTTATGTTATTTTCCAAACTCTTGGGATAATCTAGTTGTAGCAATTGGTAGTACCACTCAATCTACATTGAAGTATGAGGATGTAGTTTCATCCTTGTTATGTGAAGAGATGAGGTGGAAAAGCATGGATGGTCATAGCATAGATGCTTATTTGTAAGAGGTCACACCCAAGACATGAATCTTGGTAAGCCTTCAGGGGGGATATCTAAATCTACAGGTAGATCTAAGCCTCCAGGAAAATCTTTGAGAAAATGCTGGAAGTGTGGTAAAACATGGCATTATAAGAAATATTGCAAGTCTAAGAAGGTTGAAAAACCAAAGGGATTTGATATTACCTCTTCCACAGAGGAGAAAAACTCCACTAAAGAAGGATGTGATGTTTACCTAGCATCTACAAGTACACATGCTGACTGCGAGTTGATCGACTCAGGTGCATCATACCATATGAGTCCTCATAGGGAGTGGTTCTCTGAATATGAAAAATATGATGGTGGTGATGTATTCCTAGGAGATGACTTGACAACAAAAATCTTGGGATGTGGAAGGGTTAAGTTGCTGCTAAAATATGGAAGGATTAGAACACTCCTTGGGGTTCTGCACATTCCAAAAATTTCCAGGAGCCTAATATCTATAAGCAAGTTGGATGATGCAGGAGTGGATATTGTATTTGGAAAGAACACTTGCAAGATGGTACGAGGGGAAATGGTGTTGATGAGGGGAGTTCGGTGTGGAACTCTGTACAAGTTGTTGGGAAGCACTTATACTAATGGGTGTAATAGTTCTGTTGTCGTTGAGTAGAAAAATAAAGAAGACAAGACCAATATCATCCCTGAAAAGAAGACCATGTTGTGGCATCAAAGACTAGGGCATATTGGAAAAAAGGGCCTTCGAACACTACATGGTAAAGGCATGGTTGAAGATATGTCTAATTGTACTCTGGATTTTGATTTCTATGAACATTTCATATATGGTAAACAAAATTGAGTAAGATTCCCATTTGGTGCTACAAGAGCAAAGGGGATCTTAGAGTTGATACACAATGATATGTTTGTACCTCTTCCTATTCCATCCCTAGGTAAATCTGTGTATTATGTTTCATTCATAGATGATTTTTCAAGGAACACATGGATTTATTTTCTTAGAAATAAATTTGAGGTATTTGATAAATTTAAAGAGTTTAAGGCTCTGGTAGAAAATCAAACAGAGAAGAAAATAAAGGTATTGAGAACAGATAATGGTGGAGAATTCTGTGGAAATGAATTTGAAGAATTATGTAAGAAGTGTGGTATAGCAAGGCAGAAGACTACTCCACACACTCCTCAACAGAATGGAGTTGTAGAAAGGATGAATAGGACACTGATGGAAAAATCAAGGAGCATGCTCAACGGTACCGGGTTAGGACAAGAATTCTGGGCAGAAGAAGTGGGTACAACATGTTACCTGGTCAATTGATCACCTTCATCAATGTTGGATGATAAAACTCCACACGAGGTATGGTATGCAAAGAAACCCTCTCTTCAACATCTTAGAGTGTTTGGTTGTGATGCTTATGTACATGTTCCAAAGGAAAATAGGAGTAAGTTGGATAAAAAGGCTGAAAGGTGTATCTTTATTGGTTATAAAGATTGCGTGAAAGGTTATAAGCTTTGGAACCCAGAAACCAAGAAAACTGTTTACAATCGAGATGTTTTCAGAGAGGTAAAAGATGTGTCCAAACAAGAATTCCTACCAATGCAAGATGAACCTGAGAAAATAGATCTTGAGTTGGATGGTGAAAAATATGAATCATCTGAAGAAGAGGAAGCAAAAGAAGAAGAAGAAGAAGAAGAAGAAGAAGAATATGAACCTCATGCCCCAGTATTGAGGAGATCAATGAGAGATAAAAGGAAACCAGAAAGTTATAGTCCACCTAATTTCCATTCCAATTTTTCTTTATCTATTACTGATGATGATCCAAAAACTATCAGGGAAGCAATGAATTCAGAGCATAGTAAACTCTAGAAGAAGGCCATGGTTGAAGAAATGGAT